>JAMKCH010073184.1:0-12983 GCA_023653785.1 Ophioderma brevispina | reverse complement strand
TTATGGTCCTGGGGCATAAATTAATCTGGAAAAAAATATTCTAAGTCAAAATAGCTCCAGGAAGCATTATTTGATACGCAAATGGTCCAGGAGAATATGGGCAAATATGGTCTGGAGCAGTATTGACAGAAATATTTCTCCACTGTCCAGGAGCATATTGCTCCAGGCCCCAATGGTCCGGAGCAATATGGTCCTGGAGCATTTAAATTTCGGGCCAAAATCTCTTAGAAGCGCCCTGTACCGCCATGAACTTAGAGAGGAACATCACAGAAATACCACCTTATCTATTTCTTGATCTACATGGCGCCCGGTGACATCTGCGGCAAGAAGTCATTTTTTTCTAGATTACAGAGGGTCGTTTCGAGGCCAAATGTGTAAACCACGTAAAATCGCCAATCTCATCACAGTGCGCGTCATAGAAAAACGATTTACACAATTTGACACTCGCGCCAGTGGTGTACAGGGCACCAGACGGCTTATATGCGGCGCCTTGTGCTCTGCCAAAAAATAGAGGGCGCGCCTCTAATCCGACCCTCCATATGTTTTTAAATTTTACCAAGCTGACACCCAAAGACCGCCTCTTTTTGGAAAATGAAAATTTGCCCAAAGACGTAGACCTCTATTTGGTGTGAAATTTTGCAAAATTTTCTTTAAATTTTTGAAGATGTGACCCGAAAAACCCTTATTTGAGGGCAGTTTTGGTGGCATTTTGGCTGCTCGCACCCAAAGACCCCTATGTTTTGGAGTTCTCTCACCGAATGGCCGTGGGTTCGAAGCGCCAGCCTTACACCCATATCCCATCATATGTGATTGCCCCCCCCCCCCCCCCCCGGAAAACAACCTGCTCTCGCGTCATCATACGAAACACTAGGGCGAAGAGATTCGAAGATAATTTTTTTTGCGTGTGTATAGGCCTAAATATAAAATAGTCAACTAGAATAAAAAAGATAGTCACCTTCTTAATATTGCTCAATTCCAAAGTTTGAGGAAATGGATTTTTCCGTTTTGATGTAGTAAAACATTTTGATGTTAGGCTTCTGAGCGGTTAGACAATTCTATGATCAGATCCTAACTCGGGGAATTTTATACAAAAATTATTGAGTCATGATTTTCTATTTCGGTTATGACGTCTCGTGGAACGATAGAGGTCAAGATAATACACTTTTCAAACACAAAATAACATTGAGCTTGTGCACAAGTGATCTGAATTTTAATAATATAACAGATTTTATGCTTGTAATTGGTTCAAGAATTTGGTATGTCCAAACATTACATAAATCAAAATTACACAATTTTACACACAAATGTTAAGATTATTATGGTTACTAGTGTCGTGTTTAAAGCGTTGCAGTCCAACGATGATCTTCCTCACAGCGAAGACTCCAAAATGACAGGTCACAAGTTCATACAAAAACTCCTCAGGTATTATTATTCAAGGAATCTTCTCAGTTTAAGGTAATCTTGTCCAGCAGTTAGTTCAAGACGACAAGGTTAAATTAAGGTCCTCGACGACATAATCCACCAGTATATCAGTCCAAGATAATCACCACGATTTCTATCTGTCCACAAGTTGGAATCTTATTTTGATTTCCCAGCACTTTTGCTTCAAAGACGACAGTAAGAATAATTACAGCAAAAAACTCTGATCACATGGAATTATATATCTGGCACTATGTGTGGAAGCATAAAATCTCCCCTGATTGTAGATATAAACTAGCTCCCATACTTATAGCTGAATGCAACTGCTGAAGGCGAGGACTTAAACTCATGATTAATATTGCTGGCAGAGAGTCCTTCCAGGGATAGTATTTAACTACTCACAGAAGATTCCCTTCTAACATACTCATTACATCCACCTCCTGCATAAACATGAACTTGCACATCAAAATCAGAGTTCGCAATCTAAATTACATGACTTCATAATCTAACTTTGTGGGGGGAATTCCCTGATCTTGACAATGTGGTGAATCTCAAAAGCATAAAACAAGTTTCTAAGCTTTAGCATCCTTGGGGAAATTCCCACTTCCCCCTATTGTGCAATCTAACAGGTGACTTAGCAAAACAAAAACTAGGGATATTCCCTTTCTTCTTTTTATAGTAGCAAAGTGCTTTCCGTTGAAGGGGGGAAATCTTTTCTCACATAAAATGAGGAAAATAATATTTAAAAGTTTAATCAGAAAAAGGGAGGCTATATAAATCCTCCCCCTTTCTAAAAAGAAAAATTGATGTTTTTTATGAAATGCAAATGTTCCAAAATATGGCTCTTATACCTTTAAAACCTTTTTGGTTAATTTTACATACAGTTTACACAGAGCAAAGTTACACTGTTATTAATGTTCTTGCATTGCTGCATTCAGTCTATATTAATACAGTGTAATACTAAATTTCTGAACAAAAAATTTAGCAGCTCTGGACAAGGCATCTGCCCAAGAATTTTCTTTCCCTTGATATGTCTTATGTCCAGATTGAATTCTTTTAGAGTTAATAAACTCCAGAAGGTTAAAATCTTGTCAGGTGGAGTTTTTAAATTATCATCCACAAAAAATTTAATTATAATACAATTCATAAATTAGATGGGTACATTGATCCCCAATATGCATCAAAGTGTAGTGGACTGGATCTGAATTCCAACTCACTTCTACGTGGTTCACTCAATCTGCAATTGGTTGGCTTGAAATGCCGGAAATCAAGTCATGGGTTAGAACTGTGTCTCACTGGGTACATCAGGAAATATGTTTTCCCAATCATGAATTAACTCTTTCAATTCACCTTGTTGGCCTTGCAGGGGAGGTAACCTAGTTTCTTGTCTAAAATGGCAAAGTATGTCAGAATTTTGCAATTTGACAACCATAATCATTTTCTGTGTTACAGTGCTTGTTTTGATCAGGTTCGGCTCTGTGATTCCATTCATTTGTAACTCATCACTAACTCTAGATGACCTTACACATGCAGGCTTATGTCATCATCTCTTTCATATTACTCTTTGAGCATATTTATGTGACATCCTGTCGACTTTTCGTCTGCTGGGTTTTGAGCACATAGTCAAGGTCTCCCACTTGCATCGCGATCTCATATGTCCAGGAATTACTTGGCTTTGCAAGGATGCCCTTGTTTGGAAAAAAGTGCCAAAACTTTATCACCCTGGATTGAATACTCTGTTCCCATCTTTGTCATACCCAGGTTTTCATTTTTGCCCTGACTCTGTGAAGATTTTGTTGGAATTTCAGTGGGCTATTGGAGCCTATTGTCTGATTGGGACACATTCGTCTAACAAATTTCCATCAGGATTTTACCCAAACCACTTTTCTTGCAGTAGTTTCAATGGTCCCCTAACTTTGTGACAAACACAAAATGTTTGATGCGGTTCGAAAAATATTCGGACTGAATGGACTGATCCTAATGACTCTTGTACAGGCCTACCTGGTAGCAAATAACAGAGATGAAGATGAACTCCATCATCCAATCCCTCTCAAATTCAAACAATAGGTTTTGATCATTGTTTTCAATGTTTGGTGGTACCTTTCTAGGGCCCCCTGGGATTCTGGGTGTTATGCTGAAGAACTGTACTGGGAAATTCCCAACTGATCCATCACTTGTTGGAAAACCCTGACATGAAAATTTATCCTTGTCAGACCTGAATTGATTTTGGAAGGCCTATAGGTGTGAAAAACTTTGTTTAGAGCTTTCCTATACTCTGTTGCCCTAAATTTCCAAGGGTATAGCCTCAGGAAATCGTGTGGAAGCACACTTGATGGTCAGTAAATACTGATTTTCTGACGTGGTCTTGGGAAGTGGTCCTACGCAATCTTTTATGACCTTACTAAATGGCTCATCACTGACATGGTATGTTGAAGGGAGGACAGTAGTAGGAATTTTCTGATGGGCCTTCTGCCCACCATTTGACATGGTGTGACAAGTCTTACAATTACTCAGACACATCTGTTTGAGAGTAGGCCACCAAAACAGTACTCCTAATTCTGACATGTGTTTTTCTCACACTAAGTGTCCTGCCATGGGGACTATCGTGGGCTATGGCCTTATCACTTCCGATCTGTATACCTTTGGCACTACAATTTGATGCACAACCTTCCATTCTATCTACAAGTGCATCGGGTGGCCGGCATTTTCTCTTGAGGACACCATTTTGCTTGTAGAAACATACAGGAATTTGCTCGCTCCTGTTGCGGACAATGCCATCTCACTTAAGTCCTAAGTGATGGGTCGTTGTTGCTGCTCATTACGTTGTCATGGCTTAAAGGGCCTCCTTACAGTCCCTAACTCTATCATGCACAGCGGCTGGATTTCCTGTTACCAGTGTCACTTTGTTTGTGTCAGGGGCGGATTTCTTTTCACTAACAGGAATTTAGGTCTCCCTGAAGAGGGGAGATGACCTCCAAATTCTCTAGTTTGGAGGAAAAGTATCCTCTAAATTTGGGACCAAGTCACCTCCAACACTCTTTTATATGAATAAGTATGTTGATCATCCCTGCTCACTGTTTCCTGTGAGGCTTTTATGGTCCATGGACTAGTTACTGCAAATGCGGGAAAGGAAAATGTATATTCCTATCAAATTTATACACTGTCTGTACAGGGGCGGCCGGGGAAACTATGGATCTGGAGCACTTCCCCCCTGGGGGTTGGCCCAAATCATTCCCTAACAACAGGGATACCCCTTTAACGGAGTTTGTCTAACACCAATTGTGACCAGTTCCAGAAACCCAGTCTGATTTCAAATTCATTTGTGAGATGGACATCTAATACCAATCCATACCTATCCCCTGAATCCAATGCACTAGTTCCTGTGGAACTCGCAATATCAAGAGTGCATCTTCCCATATATGACTGCGCGCAGCACGTGGCCCGCATGATTCAATGGGTTTTGGATCTCAAACTATCACCTGAAAAGTGACACAATCCCTCCAAAACAAAAGGCTTAAAGTATCCCTTACTTTTCTGTGTCCACTTCCCTTTGGGGGGAATTTCTTATTGCGGAACAGAAGAATGAACTTTTGAACTCAAAGTTAACTGCACAACCTCATTGGTTTTGACCTCCACTTTTGGCGTCCTCCTTTTTGGGTGGATAGCCATGTTTCTCCCAACACCTTGACTTTATGTCCTGGCTCTAACCCCAAGTGATTGGCATGTGAACTGGGATTTGGGTCCCTACCATGTTTCTGATTAGCAGCATTACTTTCTTTACTCCCCTTTTCATGGGTACCGATGGGATTTCCCCTCCTGAGTGCTACCATGAGACGCTTTTGTTAGAAACCCGACTTATTGTGTATTTTTTTGTACCTAGTAAATTTTGGAGGACTACTAGTAATGACTGAATTTGTTTGCGTCCAAGGCATAACGCCGGCCTTCTTTACGGCTGCTTCACGCAAAACTGTCAATTTTGTTTCATCCAGATGTGTTTTGATATCTGGAGTAGGACACTGTGCACTCTTCAGCTAACATCAACTCCCTAAGTTGACCAAACTTTTGCCCGATCTTTGAGAGAGAGCCAGCGATCAAACATTTTGTTCTTTTTAAACGGGCAAAGTCAAACATGGGTCTGGTCTTCCTTTTCTGACAAGACCTGAATTTGTCTCTATATGGCCTCTGGCACCATTCATATGCTTTGAGCAATGCCTGCTTAACCTCGTCATAATCACTACATCGTCTAATGACATGGCGAATATATTTCTCGGGCTTACCAAGAACACTACCTGTAGCAACAAGTCCAAGGGACTCCTTGGGCCATTCAGCTATTGGCACTTTTCTCAAAGTGTTAAGAAGATTTGTATACTTCTTGTTGCCATGAAATTTGCGAAACAGGCGAATAGTTTTGCCGCATCAAATCCAGAGGGCTTGGTAGAGTCGTGATGAGATAAGCCTGTTGTTTCAATTTTTATAAATCTAAAATGAGCTCAATCTTCGTATGTTTCATCTCATTTTGAAATTTTTCTTTCCCAAATTCTTTGTCTTTTTCAATTTGCAATTCCCTCTTTTTTGTTGGAACTCTTTTTGCATTGCATTTGCATTTGCAAGTTTCTTTCTTCTAAGTCAATTTTTTTCTTTTGTTCCTTCTGAATTGCATTTCCGTTTATTTTTGGTCCTTGAATTTGCATTTCTAGTCCTTTTGTTCCATTTCATTTTGCAACTTTATTTCCATTCCTTTTATTTTGTTGCATTTGCAATCTCTTTTAGTTTTTTAATGCATCACTTGCACCTGTTCCAGAACCTATTATATTCTTTTCCAAAAAATATGAACTATTCCCAACATCTTCTGGCAAACTTTTGCAATCAAATTTTTTGATTGGACTTGCTTCTCATAGCATGTGTTGCCTCTCAAGTCCTAAATGCTTGGCTAGTTTCATTAACTCAGGACTTTCTCAGCTCACAAACGTCTCCCAAAGTTATTGCCCTCTTGAACACTCTGGATCAAAACTCCATTGTGATTGTACTCTACAACAATATACTAACTTGAACCAAACTTTACAAATGGTAGTACATGTTAATACACACAAAATTTTGTATTTGGCAAAATGTGACACATGGTTTACAATATTATAACACCCTTTAGGTGTGTAAATTTTGAACAATAAGGCTCAATTTATCTCAATTCAATTCCCAGGACGAGCCCCCACTTTCTGTTATGACGTCTCGGGGACGGCCTAGGTCAGAAATACCTTCAAACACAAATTAAATGAGCCTTGTGCCACAAGTGATCTGAATTTTATATAATATAAAAGATTTAATGATTTGAATTGGTTCAAGAATTTGTATGTCCCAAAACTAGTTTTACATAAATCAAAAATTGACACAATTACACAACAATTAGTTAAGATTACTTATGTTTATAGGTCCTGTGTTGAAAGCGTTGCAGTTAGTTCAAAACGATGATAATCCTCACAGAGAAGACTCCAAAATTGACAGCGCACCAAGTCATACAAAACTCCTCAGGTATATATTCCAAGGGGAATCTTCTCAGTCCTGAAGGTAATCTTGTCAGCAGTTCAGAAGACAAGGTTAAATTAAGTCCTCGACGACTAATCCACAGTATATCAGTCCAACATATAATCACCACGATTTCTATCTGTCCACACTTTGGAATCTCTTTTGAGTCCCAACCAATTTGCTCAAAGACGACAGTAGAATTTAGAATAATTACAGCAACTCTGCTTCACATGGATAGCCTGGCACTAGGTGGAACGCATAATAAAAATCTACCATTATTGTAGATAAAAACTAGCTATCCATACTGAACTGAATGCAACTCGGACGGCGAGGACTTAACTTCCTGATTATATCTGCTGGCAGAGAGTCCTTCCAGTGATGTATTTAACTACTCCTGATAGATTCTCCCCTTTCTAACAATATCTTACACACATCATCCTTCAAATGCATAAACATGACTTGCAACACCATCAAATCAATTTCACAATCCTAAATTACATCACTTCTCATATATAACTTTGTGGGGGAATTTCCTATCTTACAATGTTTGGATCTCAAGCATAACAGTTCTAAGTTGGCACCGTGGGGAATTCCCCCTTTCCCTATTGTGGGCAATCTAAACATGTGCACTTAGTCAAAACAACTAGGGTAGTCCCCTTTTCTCTCATTTATAGTAACAAAGTGCTTTCCCGTGAGAAATCTTTATCTCACATTAAATTGAGAATAAAATTTTAAAGTTTAATCAGAAAATGGAGGCTATAACACTATATGAAGAACATAGTCGATTTGAGCTTATAGCAGCTCTTAGCTATTTCACATATAAGTATGTGGACAAGCGTTTATGTACATTTCAAAAACGCGATTTGTTAGAAATTGAGGCGCCATTCTCGGAATCTCCTGAGTCAGCCTTTAACTTCACATGCTTTCACATTCCATCTCATTTGAAAGACCACTGGCGTTTTTAACAAATTATGAAATTTCTTCACCTTGCTTCAATAGACACAACATCTTGGGGAGCTCATCCCGATAAAAAAGCAGGGTGCAGGCGAGATGCTAATGAACTCCCGGGGGGGGGTGGTGTTCCTAGGGTTTTGTCTTGGTTCGGGTACCCAGTCGTTCCAAAAAAGAGGGACTAGCTGCAAATGCGACTACCGTCTAGGGGTATAAATTCAACATAATCAAGTTCTAGTCCGCTAGGGGTATCAAATCAGTTTGTGATTGTGAACTGGTTCAATGATACAAATAGGAAAAAATTAGCCTAACATATCATCAAAATAAACCGCACTGTGTATTTTCTTGCGTATACACATTTTTCGGTGCATATTAGATATCTTAAAGGTAATATTTTATTCACGTATTTAGACAGGTCCCGCAATGGGTTAAATATCAATGAAAACTGGTCCGTTAGGGGTATATTTTCACTGAAAATTGGTCCCTTTAGGGTTATATTTTTCACTGGAAAACTCAACTCGCCAAAAACTGGTCCGTTAGGGGTATATTTTCACTGAAAATTGGGGTCGTTAGGGGTCAACTCTCATAACCCCTGGAACGAGCATTGGGTACCGCAACAAATCCCTGAGAACCCCCCCCGTTATGAAATACGCAAAAACCCTGTTGACAATAGCATCCAACGCATCTACGCTGACAATTATGAAAATAGACAGGGTCAACACCTATAATGAAATTGAACCAAATTGGTTTTTGCAGCCCAAAGGGCCAACGGAAAAGAAATGGTTGATCTCACGTCACGACAAGTTTTCGCCAAAAAACCGTGGCATATAACCAATTGAAAGACATTTCCAGAATCAAATTGATTGTTTTTTGTTTGTTATTATTCGGGCAAATCGCAAAGAAATAGAAAATTACAGATATACAAACAAAATCCATAAGCCACTAGCACATAAACTTTACAACATCACTTAGCCAGCTACCTTAAGTCGGCTGATTTGCCAACTTAATTTCCATGGGGTCCGTGAAATGAAAATGACAGAGGCACCTGTGCGCGAGGACTACATAAAACAAAAGCGAACTACAAAATGATCATGGATTGAAGGTGATTTTTCCCAACCCAAACCATAACACTGGAAGGAAGTTAGACAAATTCAGCTGATTCCTGGCTCAAAGCAATATTGGTAATATAGAGTTTAACAAGATGGGGGCAGGACATGTCCAACACAAAACAGTTGAAACGAGTGGACAAAAACACTTACAGAATGCATGACAGCCAAGAAAAGGGAAAGTTTAGAGGAAAGGCATTGGCATGAGTACACTTATAATGTAAAGACAACCGCTGGGCATCATGGTTATATGAGGGGCAAGATTAAAGTTAGAAGCTGTTTGTAGGAAAAATCTCAATACCCATGGCACAGTTTCAGTACCTCTTCCATTCACCAGTGTATTTAGAACCTACACCCCCTGTTTTTTTGTATGATATAGTGATACCCAGATCACACAAGGCGTTCCTGTCATTGTATGTACCAGTACAACCCACTGAACCTTGTGCCCCTTGATGGATGAGCAATATTTTAACTTCAGTGAAAAACGCTGGAGGAGGTCTACACACAGCTGCCAGGAGGTCAATCCATCATTTGCGATTTTCAAATATGGAGCTGCGAAACTTATTTGGGGACCTAAAATTCGGCACTGGAACTGATTTCTTATTGGTCTTGTCATAATGTCAGAAACAAGTGTTCTGGGGCTCGATTTTCATTCATTAAAACACATCATCAACTTTTTGGATTATGTGCGAGATATGTAAGGCTTCTCTGATATTTGAAGTAAAATTTGTCACTTAAGAAACTTTGGGATTCTTACATAAATGATGGGGTCTCTTGAACTTAAATTGGCTTTAATTGGGCTATTCCAGAAAAAATGCCCCCCATAGAGGGAAAATTTTTTGTTCACACAGAAATATCTGGAATTCCTGGCTTTCCTTCAATGAATTATCTGGAATTCCAGTCGCTTCCTTCCGTAAATTATCTTCCGTAAATTACCAGGATTCCTAGACACTAACTCCTTAAATTCCAGGAATTCCTATAACTACAAATGTAAAAACTTGGAATTCCCAGAGTATTATGGTTAGGGGTAAGAAAAGTGTGTGATAATATTTGATTTTTTCCGGAATTTTTCTCTGAAAATCGTAACAAAGACTGCTTTTTCCGTCACCCTCTATACCTAAAAGGGCTGAAATTCCCACCCCATTTTAGATTTTAAATTCTGGAATTCCAGCTTTCAAGTGACAAAATCTCGAATTCCGTTCCCGGCGCCCGCTTGGGGGGTGGGGCATTTTTTTCGGAATAGCCCGTTGTGATCGTGTGGAATTTGAAATCGGCCGGAAAAAATGCGCATAGTTTTCCTTTATAACAGTTTCTCTTGCAAAATATGGTTTTTTTCATTTGATAAACGCAGTTTATCTCTAGAAAAACGAATGTTTATTAGAGAAAACTATGTGTAATCAAAGAAACTAGTTTTATCTAGATAACTTATTTGGAAAAGCTATGTTATCTCGATAAAATTATTTATTTTTTCAAAAAAAAATTGCTAAACTGAGTTTATCAAGAGAAATACTCAAGTTTATTTAAAATCGAGAGAAAAACAATCATACTTACAATTTGATTGGCCGTGTTTTTTCAGCTTTTTTCAAAATGAAAACTGTCTTCCTCTCGAAAAACTACGTTTTTTTCTGCTTGAAAAACTAATGTTTTTCACTATGTTTTTCAAACACAGTTTATCGGGGTTGTGGTTCAAATCGGTTTGCCATAGTCCATAGCCCTGAAGGAATGCACTCGCTCGGTGAACCTTGTACTTCAATAATTGCCAATCCTAATTGATTGACTATATGCCATGAGCCCTGAAATGTGAGCTGATTTAGCCTGAGTCCGGTTCCTCCTTCGGAACTAGCTACTACTGAGATAGTGAATCAAAAGCAGACGAAAAACAACCGCTAGCGACAATGCGTACGATATTGCTGACTAAAGGAATCATACCAATGTAACGAATGTCATATCAAGGTCATGCCATGCACACAGTGCTGACACACATAAACTGTCTAGACTTGGTACCAAAATATGAACATTCATGGCAAGTAGGGTATTTCGATTTGGAGCTTCTTCCTTATTAGGACTTCTTGGCAGAAGACGGTAGCAATGTCATCTGCCGCAGTTTATCAGGTTTGTAAGCATTTTTATTGCAAAGTTATCAGTCCATACACTGACTCGGAAGTCGCGGTTGTGTATTTGGCCACCACACCTGGACCTGAAATTTTTGAATTCGTTCAAAATGGCATGATTTTCAATAATTCTGTAAAGATTATGTTTCAACCTAAAATTAAAGATGTAAATCAAACTATATATGTCAGGAGGAGATTGGGAAAGACGTGTATTCTGCCACAGGCTACACAAGTCACAAGCGAATAAGAATTAAGCCTGCCCGTACGTCCATTCAAAGTATAATAATCCTTATGCATAATGAGTCACTGCACTCCCTCCCGGGATCTCATCAGCTTTGTGTGTGAGTCTTTTTGTTAAGTGTTATACAAGTACACTTTCCACTAGCAGCACGATAGTATACCTTTGCTTCACCTGGCTAAGCTATGAAATCTTGTTTTTTAAATGAAAAATTGTTTTAAAAATTACAATCATTTTCTACTTTGTGATAACATGAACATATTTGGGATTTTTGAAATACTTTGAGAAATAAAAACAAATTGTTTAAAAATTACATAATTTTTTATTGTGATTTATTCTGGGATTTTGGAAATACTTTGAGAAATTCATTTGAGAACATGCCCGAACAAACATTATTTGAAAAAGTAAATTATTTATTATTTGTGATTATAATCTGGGATTTTGGAAATACTTTGAGAAATTATATTGAGAAATGGAACAAATTAAATTGTTTTAAAAAGTTCAAATCAATTCTTACTTGGTGATAAACTACCTACCTTCTGGGAATAAAAATATGTTAAATTACTAAATTACGTGTAATTTGTGCCTTTATTACATGATGTGATTTGTCTTGAAAATAAAAAAATATGTTGATTTATTGAAAAATGAGACCGAGTGCTCGCAACATGATAAGACCAGAGGCCTATACTAAACATTAAACAGAAACAAAGACTACAAATAGAATTTTGAGCAACTCAAAAACCAACTTCGAATTCTATAGGCCTATATTTATAATATAATCTTACGACCTTTTTTACTCTCAATTTTGGGCCTTTACCGTTAATGTAATATAGTAAAAGTCTTAGGAATAGAATCGGTAAAACAACAATTTCGTGTCCGATGCCCTGAGGGGGATTGAAATTTGAAAATGAAATAGGTAGCCTTACACAATCGCAGGCTTGCATGCTCGCGATCTCGACCACAACATATCGTGTGTGTCAGTTGTAGATATACAGGAATCAATCTGATCTGGGAGTGCAATGACTCATTAACCCTAACCCCTCAAAACCAACAAAACCCAACAGATGGCAGGACTGTTGGGGTACACTCTTATGTACCACACAAAGGGCATACCTGGCACCACTGTTTTGATCGAAGATCTCGATCTACTTGAGCCACAGTAAGTGTAAGTTTACAGTTCAGTAGTGAACAGCACCAAAGTGGTTTGTTCCTGTTTTGAACAGATTAAAAAGTTCAATGTCAAGTAACACTGTAACAGTTTTTTGGGTTTAGAAGGTTAGAGCAGATTAAAAGGCCAGGTACCTGTTGGTTTCTGGTGGTTGTTTTTTTTTTTTTTTTTTTTTATAGTGGCAGCCATTGCTCTACACCTGGCTATACACCGGTCATATTTTTGTTGCCGTGAAAACAACAGTTGTAAGCAGCTGTTCTGTTTTGTTGGGTATTGAAACTACCTACCACGTTTCGGGCGGTTTAGACAGAAATGACTAAATCATCATTTAACCCTAAAACGGCCGAGAGGAAATGAGAGGCAACGAAAATGTGGTAACGGTCGGAAACTGCTTTTCGTTGCATCTGGGCCTCAACAACTATTTGTGGTCGCGCAAATGACTCTCATTGGTTTCATGCATTGGGACGTCT
>JAMKCH010073178.1:0-97828 GCA_023653785.1 Ophioderma brevispina | reverse complement strand
TCCCATGATGAACAAAACATGCGGAGACAAGACAAACATTTCGTCATCTTTTTAGTTCGCTGAAACATGTTTTTTTAGGAAGTCCACATCCTGTGCTCGAAGTGTTTTGACATAGCAATTACACAAAGTCTATTGTTCATCTACAGTTGTGCAATCTTGCATCCTCAGGTAAACAAAGAACCTCTTTCCAGTTCTTAGAACGGAAAAGATAAGACACTGTGCTCCGATTGTTCTCTGACTGCGAACATCTTCTGACATGTTCATCTCAGGAAGTCCTCACAATCTAGTCCATTTAGAACTAGGTCAATCAGATTAAGTCATGCTTATTGCACAACACATTGCAAGTTTCATATTAATATTTTCCAATTCTCCTCACTCATAATTTATATGATTAAATTTAACATGATTTAATTAATACAATACAGAAAAATAGTATAATATTCAGGAGTTTGTCACAAGCGCAAAATACGAATGGTTTAATTACTATTTGAACTTCATGCAGAAGGGCATGCAACAATATTAGTTCATGACCCGGTCAAATAAAATATAATTTCACATTTGTATACATCTGCAAACATTCATACATATCAAGAATGTATTTGCACATATTAACTGTATGAAAGAATTATGAAAGGTGCATGAGTTATAACTTAGTCATAGTTTAAATCACGCCTACTATGGACTGTATTCCCTACCAAGCGATTCATAGCTTGCTGCTGCTTACACACCTCACTTGTAAGTGAAATTCTAGGTGTTTTCAAAATATTAATCCTCATTAGACCTCATAGACATATTCATTCTCTTCTTACATTGCAAATAATAATGTAAATTCATACAGAATACCAGTATCAACACATATTAAGCTGTACAGTTTGTTTACATTTTTGCACTGTGGTCACATGATCGTACTTCATTCGCCTATGTCACACATTTATAACAAGGTAACTGTTAATTTTTTGGACAGGTTTTGGGCGTATGGAAAATACATAAACTCTTGGCAGTTTTTTAAGCCCTTACTGTTTATGAAGATAGATAAAAATTGAAACTGCATTTTGTTCATTTCCTGAGATCACCAGCTTTCTATTGATATAATAACAGGAAAGTGTGTGGACTATAGAAATGGCTATGTCACAGTATCACTGGCCCTAGACCCTAGACACGTATGGGTGTAGAGTTTGACCTCCAATGCCCCTGCAAACTTTGACCCTGTGAGAGATATTATGTCGCTGCCAGGGAGATATTGCAATTTTTTTCCTTTTTATTTCAGATCATAACCAGACCAAAGTGCCAGTGATGCCTATGATGGTTCTAGTCTGCAAGTATTGCACAAGATTTATTGACAACATCACTCTCTACAGATCCCATCTTTGCTACCACGAGCAGAATATCAAGCCATACTGGTATGACAATCCTAATCTACCACCAAAAGCAGGATGTTTAAAAAGAAATGGCTACAGAAGGATAGGTTACAAGGCAAAAGGTCTTTCAGCCAATCCATTGTACAATAAACAGCATGATGAAAACACACATGTCGGAGAAAAACCTCATCAATGTAAATACTGCAAGAAGTTGTTCAGCAAATCTGCTTACAAGACCAAACATGAAATGATACATGCTGGAGAAAGACCTCACCAATGTAAACACTGTGGTAAAGGTTTCTTAACTAAAGGGGGTAAGACAAAACATGAAATGACACACACAGGAGAAAGACCTCATCAATGTAAATACTGCAAGAAGTTTTTCACCCAATCTGGTAATAAAACCCGACACGAAATGACACACACAGGAGAAAGACCTCATCAATGTAAACACTGTGGTAAAGGTTTCACTACTATGCAGCAGAAGACACAACATGAAATGAGACACACAGGAGAAAGACCTCATCAATGTAAATACTGTGGTAAAGGTTTCATCACTAAAAACCACAAGACACAACATGAAATTACACACACAGGAGAAACACCTCATCAATGTAAGCACTGTGGTAAAGGTTTCACTACTAAGTATCAGAAGACAAAACATGAAAAGATGCACACAGGAGAAAGACTGTATCAATGTAAACACTGTGGTAAAGGTTTCACTACTATGCAGCAGAAGACACAACATGAAATGATGCACACAGGAGAAAGACCTCATCAATGTAAGCACTGTGGTAAAGGTTTCACTACTACGCAGCAGAAGACACAACATGAAATGACACACACAGGGGAAAGACCTCATCAATGTAAACACTGTGGAAAAGGTTTCATCACGAAGCGCTACAAAACACAACATGAAATGATACACACAGGAGAACAACCTCATCAATGCAACGACTGTGGTAAAGGTTTCACTACTAAGTATCAGAAGACAAAACATGAAAAGATGCACACAGGAGAAAGACCGTATCAATGTAAACACTGTGATAAAGGTTTCACTACTATGCAGCAGAAGACACAACATGAAATGATGCACACAGTAGAAAGACCTCATCAGTGTAGGCACTGTGGTAAAGGTTTTATCACTAAGCAGCAAAAGACACAACATGAAATGATACATACAGGAGAAAGACCTCATCAATGTAAACACTGTGGAAAAGGTTTCATTAGCAAGAACAATATGACATGCCATGAAAAGACACACACAGGGGAAAGATCTCATCAATGTAAACACTGTGGTAAAGGTTTCATCACTAAGCAGAGCAAGACACAACATGAAATGACACATACATGGAGAAAGACCTCATCAATGTAATAACTGTGGGGTAAGTTGAGCCACTTTTTACATTTTGCCTTATTCTGCTCAGAAATATAGTAAGAGGCAATTAAATGCTGTGTTACAAATGAAACATGTGTATGTTTACTTGATTAAGGTATCACCACTATTTGACTAATATTTCTCCTTCAGTGAGATGCAAAAATATTTTGTAAACTGGCTCAACTTACCCCAGGGGTGGGGTAAGTTGAGCCAGTCATTAGGGTAAGTTGAGCCATCCATAGAAATGCACAATATATGTGTCATAGCATTGAAATCCAATTTTGCCTTTTTGGCTTACGAAGTAAGTCTATATGAGAGTGTGTGACAGATCAATATGTTAATCAAACTTTATTTCGAATTACTACACAGTATGAAAACAAAACAGTGATATGGAGGAGTCGAGCAAAAGGTCTATAGGGCCCAAAACACTCACCCCCTTGGAATACATTAACACACAAGAAACAGGGCATAACTATCAAGAAACGCACAGAAAGTGTTACACTTGTAATATTGAGTGTTTCTTGTAAGACTAAAAATCAATTATAGTCAATACTCTTGGTTCACTGTAGTTGTCTGGCGACTCTTTGCATGCATTGTTAGTAGGGTCTCTACCAAGAAACAGGGAACCATTTTTTGGACATCAAGGTCAGTAACTGTCAAGTGTAAGTAATATACACCACATGTGCTTATGTTTTGGCCTGGATGTTTGTTTTGGCATCTATGGCCTTGCAGGGTCAGACCCTGCCACTCTGCAGTTCTTTCATACAGCAACACCCTAGTAATTTTACACTAGGTACAGGTAAGAGGTAGTGCAATAACATATGATTTTGTCACACATGGAGTATGTTACCTCTTAAATTTAGAAAGTTTTCTTTGTATAACAACTAAAAAATGATTCTTTTTTCCTTTGAATGCCACTTCATAATTTTTATGAACTGTTGTGTATATGTGTGCATTTGTGTGTGTGTTGGGGTGTGTGTGTGTGTTTGTGTGTAAACTGGAAATTAAATGTTAATGGTAAAAAATGTGGTACATAAAAATTAAAATGTTTCAAAACGTGGGTATGACAGCAAAACAATTAAATGTACAGGTTGGGGAGGGGGTTTCTCACATTGGGAGGAAGTATGGTTATGTGCCGCCTATAAGACCCTCATTTTCAGGCTCTTTTTTCAGTTCCAGTGACCCCCTTTTTAGGACCATTTAATTTCCAGAGACCCTACTTTTCATATCCAAAGCCATATTCTACCAAATTTTCTTCAAAACTCCCCAAAAGTAGCTGTAAATTGAGGGAGATCACAGCTTATTTTCTGAAATTTTCTGAAAACCTAGTTTCGGAGACCCCATTTTTTGGGCCTGAAATCAGCAACCCCCATTTTGACAGGCTCGGTAAATAATACTTTTTCATGAATAGACTGTGGTTGACAGGTGGGGAAGTTTTCCTAAGTAAATGGTTGATTTGGTGGTGAGTAGGTGCAAATTAGCTTCATAACTTAGATCAGGGTTTAATAACTCTGACCAATCTGACCACAGAGGATGTAGTTTTGCTTCTACAATTTCTGGAAATTGAAAAAATGGGGAAGATGTCAAATGGAAGAAAATTCATTTTTCTTCAAAGTTGTAATAAAGTTGAGAAAACAGCAGTTAATGTGTACCGGGTACTGTAAATAATTTGTTATTAATCTCCCTGGCCTGGGCCATACACAAGCCCTTCCTAATCCTCAATGTCATCTAAATTTTACTGTTTAATCCCTGATATACCACCTTAAGCAATAAATTGTGCATTTTTTTTTTTTTTTTTTTTTAAATGGTTGATTTGGTGGTGAGTTGGTGGCTGACAGGAAGGGGAATGCCTATATAAATGCAATTAAGCTTCATAACATAGATCAGGGTTTAATAACTCTGACCATTCTGACCATATATCAGGTCAACAGAGGATGTAGTTTTGCTTCTACAATTTCTGGAAATTGAAAAAATGGGGAAGGTGTCAAATGGAAGAAAATTCATTTTTCTTCAAAGTTGTAATAAAGTTGAGAAAACAGCAGTTAATGTGTACTGTAAATAATTTGTTATTAATCTCCCTGGCCTGGGCCATACACAAGCCCTTCCTAATCCTCAATGTCATCTAAATTTTACTGTTTAATCCCTGATATACCACCTTAAGCAATAAATTGTGCAAAAATTAGTTTTTTTAAATCTATATTAGTTAGTCTTGTAGCGTTTTGCTGCCATGCCCCTGGTTGATGGAGTACTGAAATCAGTGGTTGACAAGGACAAAGTCAGTATTCTATGGTGTGGTGGAGTTGTTGGTTGATGGGTGCGGGTAGTCAGGTAATTGATGGATACAGGATCCAATGGGTTGGGTGATGGGTGGTGGAGCCAGTGGTTGATGGAGTAGTGGCGTCAGCAGGGGATTCAAGTTTGTTGCCAGTAGTAGGCCACTTGCATTTAATTTGGAGCCATTTTACCGTATTGTTGTTTTTTATTTACTGAGGAAAATTTACATTTTCAATATAAATAAAAATGCGGAAAAAAAAGAGATGATAGAACGTTTAAATTGATATCTAAGTGATCCAATATCAATATTTGGTTTTATAAAACTAATAATTAATTGGACAATCAAGTATGATTTGCAAACTGTTGACTTGCAATTTAGCCAATTGGCCATTTTGGGGAAAACCCTTTTCAATTTTTTTTGTAAATTTCAAATAAAAGGTCTTTTACCTTAGTTTTTTGGACTCTTACTGGAAACACAAACTTGATTTTTTGTTTGCCCCCTTACAATGAACACAAATTGCATTGGGATATCGACTATATCCCTAAACATCCTTCTCGGAAAAAGGACTACATACCTGCGCTCACCTCAAAAAAGGAGTAAGCATTTATTTTCTTGTTAGATCTAGGCGGCAATTTCTCCCAACAACAGACGGGTCCGCTCCGTTGATTTTTGAAACGTGGAAAATAATGCAGTTAAGGGACGTAGGGATATGGGAATTATCAATTAGCGTGCTAGCGCGCTCTATTACTGACAGAGAGGTGTGGGTTCGAGTCCGATTCACAGCAAGTTCCTTTACGATAGTATGCTGCGCCCGCTTTGTTATCAAGTTCTTTCTCCTATACATATTTGATAATAACAAAAAATCACTATCAGTTCGTGCAACTTATCATTTTTAACGTATATTATATATATATTATATATATACGTAAGAAATGATAAGTGATACTGATGAGGAACACAAAGTTCGAACGGCTACTGTCTGCAGATTGAGTATTATTATATATATATATATATATATATAGCTATATAGCGACCGGTTGTGTTGCCGAAGAGGGGGGCATGGAATGGAGAATCATAAATGAGAGAATATATATAAATTAAATTGTCAGATTATGGTCGAGAATCTGGAGGAACCGTAAAAGGATCATGAACGTTTATCTTGTTGTGTGTCGGCGTAAAAAATATACATGGTTTAGAAAATAAATATATACTATTTTAACTAAGTGTAATTATTACAACCAGAATTATATAATGTATCTTTCTTCAATCGTAAGCGTTCTCTGAAGTGTAAAATATCTTCTGCAAATTATTAACTCTGGTATATTAATGTCTATTTTCTCTTTAAGACCAGTATAAAATAATATAATTTTCTAGTGTTGTCATAATATAGACCGATCATGACCAAACTCATATTTATAAGATAATATGTACAAATAAGAAATATTTATTAAGAACAACTGTATAAGACAGCGTTCAAGCTTTGACTTGCGTTTAGCGACACGTGTGAAAAAATATTAGGGTGAAACAGTCAAAATTCTTGATTCTAATGTTTCGAGTTCAAATGTCATATATTTTCAGATTTTGGCACTTAAACCCCATATTGTCACTTGATTTTGAGAAAAATTCATTTTTTAGGCAATTTTTATACCAAAAATGCCGTTTTTGGTGACCAATTTTGACTTAGCTCATTTTCCTGTGAGTGATAACAGAAAACTACCTGGTAGTGACTAATTCTTTATGCTATCACGTGACAGGGGTACATTTGTAATATTCAAATCCATTAAATGGGATCAATCTATTTCTTTATTTTTGTAACAGGGTTAAAATCAGCGGTCAGGGTGACAATTGATTTGGGAAAAATGCATTTTTGACCAATTTGTGATTGACAAAGCCATAACTCCTCATGGTAATGAGCTATTGTTCTCTTTCGTGTTGTACTTTTTGTTCATATTTCAATGTAGCTAAATAGTGATATCAAACTTGGACTAAGTTTAATGTACTGAAAACAATAAAGTAGTAATATGTTACCCCTACCCCTAACATTTGGAGTGTGTGAAAAAAATAAAGGCCTTCGCCAAAAAAATAAGTCCTTCAAAACTTGAGGGTTTATAAAGGCTAAACAAATATAAACTTGCCTATTAGCCCCCCCAAAAACCTCCCCCTAGACAAGTTTATATTTTTTAGCCCTGAGAGTCCCAGTTTTGAAAGGGGACGTTTTTTTTGCGACCGTTTTTGCCCATTGAGGACTTCGGGCAGAAATCTGCCTGTACAGTGCTATGGGGAAAATTTCAAGTTAGTAATTAATGCATTTTTTATTTCAGAATCTTTCTACACAAAAATTTCACCCTAGAAAATGTATTTTAAGTAAGGATATCTTTCCCTGTAAGTTTTCCACCATTCCTGTCCACCAGTAATGTCAAGCTTTGACGCTGTCTAAAAGACAATTAAAAGGAGATCCCACATGTGACCAACATCTAATGTCTTTTTGATGCAACAGAGTAAATTTGTTCTTAAATAAAATGAGGCAAAGTTCAAATATCCGTTCAAAAAATGTAAGTCCCCCTTGACAAATGTGCATTTTTTCTGGACAAGTTAGGCCCCTTACCCTGTTACCAAAATGTAATGTTAACGGAAATGTTACCATTTAATGGGCAAAAAAGGTTTCACACAGCAGTGACCTTCTCCCTAAACGACGTCATTTATTAAATTTGGATGAACAAATAAAACATAGGGCTTTAACATCAGAAAAATCAAGTTTTTAAAGATTTTTTTTTTAAAGATCCTTTCCCCCTATTACTGAACATCCGATTCCCTAAATTTTGGTATCCACATGATGCTTAGAGTTTTCTTCTTTCCATTGGTATCAAATTAAGTACCAACATTCCCATTATGACGTCTCTATGTGTCATAAGTTGACGAAATTAATAAAAATAATTGGATTATGGTGGAAATTGATATTTCCATATTTCCGACTCAAAAAATGTAGCACTAAAACTCTCTGAGTATATAACTAGTCATATCCCATTATAGAGAGCAGAAAACCAATGTGTTGAATCGGATATTCCAAACTCTTTTGGTGAAAAAACACATTTTCCCTATTTCTAACACTGTGTACTATGGAAAATTGAGCAGGTTGTGCTGACATGTGAAATTTATAACGCCAGCCTGACTAATTCTAGGCATGTTGGTCCTCGTTTTGGTAGCAATGGAAAGAAGATGACCATAGCTATCCATTGGTACCAAAATCAAGTGTCGGTGGTATTACGGGGTTGTACTGGCCTGTTGGTACTTCCGTCGGATTTTCTTGATTGTTAAATTCCTTGCACGAAAGTGTCATTTTTACTGCGTACATCAAATTTAATAAAATGACGTCATTTCAGGGCGAAGATTAAACTATGTGTGATTTTTTTGAACACATTACAGTGGAACATTGCACGTGACAATTCACCATTTTTGTAACAGGTAAGGAGCCTACCTTTTCCAGAAAAAGCTGTACTTTGTCAGGGGTGATTTATGGGGGGATTTATTTATTTTGAAACTCGTTTAACAATATTAGGAGAAAAGATCGAGAAGCATTGTTTGTAAAATTTTAACAGTTCTATTTATTTTTGTTGCAGCTTTCAATTCATATTCATTCATATCTGTGGTACATTCTTCTATTAAAACAAGATTTTTGGCTCGCGCGAACTATATACGAGCCTTCCCGATCCCGCAAAGTGACATGACCTGTACAATGAAACATTTTTTTTTTTTTTGTCAGTTTCCAGAGTTGCTATAAAAATGTTTCACACATTTTTTGCTTGATGTATGATCTTACAAGTGGACATGGCGTTTGATTAACTAATTCTCAAGCTTCCACTCTAACGCAGTAAAAAAGTGGCCAGAAAAAGCATATTTTGGGGTATTTACAGGCCAAGAATCGATGAAAAAAGGTGAAATATCGGACCATTTTCATATTTCCGTGCGATTGCGATTAATTTGTCTCTGTAATAATGTTAGTCGTAAACGATTGACGGACTCGGCAACAGTGAATCGTGAAACTATTCTGGCGGAGTGTTTATTTTGTTGATGGTATAACGTTCAATTTTGGTGAAGCGAGTTTTAATGCTCCCGAGTTAACTGGCGGACAAAACCAAACTCGGCCCCTACAATCGAATTCATCATGAAATTGCTCATAATTGTACCAACATCTGAATGCCGAGATAAATTCCTTGTTTCATATCCTTTCCAGAGATGCCAACTCTCCGTTTTCTGCGGGAGACTCCCATTTTTTAGTTTGTTCTCCGTCTCGGTTTTTTGCCGAGCAAATCTCCTGATTTTCAGTATTAAGGAAGAAAATAAATAGAACAATAAGGAAAGAGGGCAATCTTTTCAGAGTGATAAAAGAACATAGATTGAAAGATTTCAATTTATAAAGTCTGTGCAAACTGGTTTCCGATCACTTTCTACAAATCTGTTTTTTTTTTCACCCCCTAAATAAGTACAAGTTCAAGCATGTTAAGTATGCCTTGCAAGTATGTCTAAATTGGTTCCTAATTTTGTTTTATCTTCAAACCATTAATCATACAGATGATATTGGAACTTTTCCAAATTCTTTCCATGTTGCACATTCTACTATCACAGTTGTCATTGTAGATGCAAAAATGAAAAACTTTAAAATTCTTTATGGCCATTTTTCTTTTAAAACACAAATTATAAGTAGCAACCATATTGTTCTTTGTTTTTAAATGTTGTGTGGTAATCTACCTTTGTGGTATTGCTTTGTGGGGAGAACTAGGTTAGGGAGGCTACAGAGGGTTGTTTTGAATCAATCCCTGATCATTTGCAATGTACCTAAACCATACTGTACTAAACACATGTCCCGTACTTAGGGATAAAAAGTGTTCCAAAAGTTTAAGACCCACAAAAAGTTCATAATCATGCAAAAAATACCTAAGTACTAATGCTTTGGTGGGCTAAATGAGCATTAAAGTCACAGTTTTTAATTGTTAAGAATAGGATTTTAGAGATCACATGCCCTAATTGAGGTGAAATTTCCCCAAACTAGTGCTTGTGGGATTGACTCAAAACACCCTCTGGGGAGGCTATAACAATTTAGTGTAATGAAACTGAGATGTTCAAGTCTTTACAAATGAGTCTCCTGCTTGGCTCTTGTCTGTGTGAAAAGTGCTAATATCAGGTAATCCAGTAATTTGTTATATTAGGCATTGTTGGGATCAATATGAGTTTAAAATCATGCAATTGCATGGGTAGGTAGGGGGTCCCCTGGATGGGTTATTTGAATTATTTCACTATATTTCATTACTGATAATATAAAACCAAAAGTTTAAGACATTGGCTTTATGAAAATAGAAAACTTTTAAATGACTTTTTTAGTTTCTTCTGCTTTCAGTGGAAGAAACTGGAAGAAACCTGTTTCTTCGCAAGCAGAAAAAAACATGTTTTTTTCCACCTATGGAAGAACTGGTGAACCCTGGTTTTGTATTGAATGGCCTCTGATTTATCCAATTAATAAATAGCTACAGCACTTTTGGACCTTATATTTAGAGTCGCCTCCCGAGCTTCTGGAGCCATAAGGAGCTGGTTTTCTTCAGTAGGACAATCGTCCGTGGACATGTCCCACTTTGGAAATAAAAGTTTCAATGTCACCGGAAATTCACAAGCCACTATTTGGGTAAGTTTTCCTGCATCATGTTATAATCTTGCTGCAGCCCGTGTCGCGGCACACACACTAGTTTTGTAGGTTAGTTCACCCAAAGTTTTAAATCCGTTTTGTTGTCCCCGTAAATGAGGTGGCCGGATACACCTCAACCTCAGCAATACTGCTTTGTTAGGATTTATTGGAGGCAAAGATAATTGACCCTGATGCCCTTTTTCCTGATCCAATGCCCCAGTTTTTCGGCGGTGGGCCTAGCCTTTGGCAACCAACGCCCCTCATGCAAGGAGCATGTGGCTAGATGGCCACCATTAGCTCTCCATAGCCGATGCCCTTGTAGGTATATCTCTTTTTTCATTCTACCAGGGTACCAGCTACCCTCCTCATCAGATTTCCTTAGCAACTACTCGATGGGGGTGTGGGTTTTAGCCGCCAACTCAGCCCTGGGACGGTAGTACTGGTTACCAGTAGGAGGCCCTGCAAAGGAAATCTGACCTTGTACTCGGTAGTAGATTATTAACTAGAACTGCGACCTTTGCAAGTCGCGAGGTAATTACGTGAGAAGTAGGGGGGCCTAGATCACAATGCATGACTAGGGCCCATGAATGTGTGTCCTCAGCTTTTGCTCACTACAGACCTTAGTAGGGAACCCATGGATCGGATCCATGTAGACCACTGACATCGTGAATCATGTTTCATGGGAGTTAATTGGAAGGGGTGAGATGTCAGGGATTGAGACTATTGCAGGATGGCTGGTGCAGGGGACGACACATTATCATACATGCAATAATACGTACACTCCGTCATGTCTATGATAATCAGCGAACTCGTTCAAATCTACTGTAATATCAATAGAACATTCATACCCTTCCATCACAACCTGTAAAGTATCAAAACGTATGTTACTCTTCCCACCTTGGAGTATCAAAGTATCAAATATTGCAGGATCATTATTCCAAGTTTCCCATAAGTGCACGTGACATCGTATTGCCTAGATCGTTGGTGCCTGAATCCCGTGTTTGGAGAGCACCGGGGAGAGCAGCAACTTGAATTAAGTTACATATTTGACCCCTGTGGCCAGGTCAAATGTCAGATGGGAAAACCATGTAATAACTTTTGTAGCCAGTCGCACCCAGATGATTTTGACACACGTTTGATTTTAATCCGATGTAGCATGTGGGGGAAGAAGAGGAAACATTAAGAATTGTGAGTATTTTTTTTTGTGGGGGGGTCGCGGGGTTTTTGTTTTCTTTGGTGGAGGTGCCCCCGCGTAACTCTAATTGTAATTAACCCGAACTTTGTCACAGCGGTATTGATTATTAATTATTGATATCTAATCGATGTTTATGTGATTGTCATAACACAGGATCAAAATAATATTGTGGTCAGTAAATTTAAAATCAAGTTTACAGTAAATTCTAGTTATTCATTAGTTTAGAGGCAGTTTTTGTCTTGGTCAAGTTGACCATAAAACAAACACACCAACACACGCATGACCTCATGACCTGGTATGACCTTTGACATCATCCACATGAAGGAACCCCAACTGCACCGTAACCCCAAGTCTGGTTTAAATCAGTCTTAATATTGACAGGAGGAGATTTATTGAGGATACAAATTTCTCTCAAATTGTACTTGGATGGTTGTAGACCACCGACCAAGAACAAAAGACAAAAGAAAACTGAAATCTTGTTTTTGAATGGCCTGGCCTATCCTAATCGTCCCTAGGAAATTACTAAATCATCATCTATTACAAAAAGCAGTGTATGGCTTATTCACTTCAGGTGTGATCTAAACATTGGTAAATATCCAAAATATGAAAAAAAACCTGGGTTGAAAAAAATGAGGGTCGGCTTATTTGGAAATGTCCTCATGTGTTTTTAAAACTTCGAAGGAGACGTGAAAAACATACGGACATGCACGCTATTGCAATATCCCCATGCTTTCCAAGCCAGGGGGGATACAAAATGGTGTTAGTTAGAGTAGACTAGGTATGTGGTTATTAGACAAAATGGAATTGGGCAAAGTGATATGATAGAAAGACCACGGCCCTAAATCCGTCTGACCTCTAAACCCCCTGTGAACTATGACCCTGTGATAGGTATGTCGCTGCCAGGGTGATCTCACAAGTTTTAAATTTAATCCTTTATTTTCAGATCACACCCAGACCAAAGTGGCAGCAGTGATGCCTATGACGTTCTATTCTGCAAGTATTGCACAAAGAGTTATTGACAACATCACTCAATACAGATCCCATCTTTGCTACCATGAGCAGAACATCAGCATACTGGTATAACATCTACTTTACCACAAAAGCCAAGGATGTTTTAAAAAAGGATGGATGCAGAAAGGATCGTTTACCAAGGAAAAAAGTCTTTCATCCAATCATGCACAATAAACACATGACAAAAACACACATGTCGGAGAAAGACCTCATCAATGTAAATACGCAGAAGTTGTTTCAGCACATCTGCTAATAAGACCAATCATGAATGATACATCACAGGGGAAAGACCTCTCAAATGTTAAACCTGTGGTAAAGGATTTATCGCTAAGTATCAAAAGACACAGCATGAAATGACATACAAGGAGAAACGACCTCATCATGTATCCTGGGATAAAGGTTTCACTACTATGCAGCAAAAGACAACGAAACAGGAAATAACTACAACACAGGAAAAAGAACTCATCAATGTAGATACTGGCAAGAAGTGTTCCAGCCTATCTTATAACAAGACCAAGCATAATGATACACACAGAACAGGAGAACGCCTTATCTAGTAACACTGTGGTAAAGGTTTCATCACTAAGTACCAGGTGACACAACAGATGAAATGACACACCCAGGAGAAAATACCTCATCAGTTGTAATCACTGGGTAAAAGTTTCAAAACTATGCAGGGGAGACACATCATGAAATGATGCACACAGCGGAAAGACTTCATCTATGTAAACACTGTGGTACAAGAATTGACACTAAAGCACCAATACAAAACATGAATATACACACAAGACGGCGAAAGACCTCTTCAATGTAATGCACGTGATAAAGGTTTCACATACGAATGTCACCAAAAGACAAAACATGAAATGGATACACACAGGAGAAACCTCATCTATGTAAAACATGTGGTAAAGTTTCATCAATAAGTACTACAAGAACAACATGAAATGTACAAACACAGGAGAAATACCACATCAATGTAAAAACTGTGGTAAGGTTTCATCACTAAGAACTACAAGACCACAACATGAAATGACACACACAGGAGACACATCACATGTAGGAACTGTGGGTAAAGTTTTTACTAATATGCCAACATAAATGAAAACCTGAAATGACACACACAGCAGAAAGCACTTCATCAATGTAAACACTGTGGTAAAGGTTTCTCACTAAATACCTCAAGACACACCATGAAATGACACAACACAGGTGAAAGACCTCATCATGTAAGCCACTGTGGTAAAGGTTTCGTAACTAAGTGGAGTATGACACGCCATGAAAAGACACAAGGAGAACGACTAATTCAATTGTAAACACTGCACGGTAATGGTTTACACTTAAATGGAGAAGGACACAAACGAGACATAAGGAAGAAACTATCTCAGTAAATAATGTGGTAACGTTTGATCCTCACTAAATATGGACAAGACAATAATAAAAGACACACACGCAGGAGAAAAATATAAATGTCTCAATTAAAAAACACTGTTGTAAAGATAGACACTACATGAAACGAACTATACAGGAGAAAAACCTATTAATGTAAATGCTGCCTAGAAATCTTTACATGCAATGTGGTTAAAAGTTTTGTCACATGAGCACTGTGATAAAGGTTTCTCTCATAAATGTGACAAAACCAAATATGAAATGACACAACAACAAGAGAAAACCACAAATGTGAAAACTATGGTAAATTAAGGGTTTTCATCAGTTTCCAAAGAAAAATATGGACACGGCATGAAAAGCACAAACAGGAGAACGACCTCATCAATGTAAAAATGGGTGAAGACTTTATCATTAAGTGACATAAGACACAATATGAAAAGACACAGAAAGTAGAAAGACCTCATCAAACATGAGCACTGTGGTAAAGGTTATACAGGGGCTTTAAATGTTCAAATTGATCAACTGCGAATTGAAAGTGGTTAAATTGTCCATCTAAAGGTATGTCTGCATAAAAAAAGGGGCCCCTGGGTAAATGCGACATGGGTAAAGTGAGAATGCTACACAGCTGTTCTTAAGTGGACAATTACGCCCAGGTTTCTGGAACATTGGACACTTGATTCTATTCTTGACAGCAATTCATAAATCTTGTGACACAGCGACAGCCGTAGTTTCCTTTGTCAACCCATGTAGACCCCTACAAAAAAATTTTAAGGTCAAGAGTCTATATAACTTTGTTAATATCTGAAATTGAATCTAATGAACATTAGAACCATCTTTGATCTAACTGGTGCAATTTGCAGTGACCAATCTGTATAAAGCTATAAACGGCCCGTATGCGGGGGGGGGGGGGGGGGGGGGGGGTCGAAATTCCACAAAGTGGGAAAAGGTTCCCCCTTTTTGTGTTGAAATTTTTTGAAAAAAGGTCAAATTTTAGTAAAAAAAATAAAAAAAATAAAAAAAGTCCACATTTTGGTGTTCAAAACTCTCAAAAAGCACATTTTATGGGGGTTAGATGCACTTTTACCAAAAATGTCATTGACCTATTTTCAGTATAATCTCAATAATAGACTTGGTAAGATTATATCAAACTATATCTTTTTAATCTTTGGCAGTCCTCTCCTCCATTGAAGTTTTATTACAAAGTAAATATAGGCCACCGGCCCGTATCACATACAAAATGATATATTTTACAGTGCTTGGTGGGTTCAGTGGCACACTTCGTATGTGTTTCATACAGATGCCATGAAATTTCCTGTAGCATTTTGGGGGGCAACTAATGCCTTATTTGTAGTATGAAGAGCTCCATAAGAAATTATGATTGGATTTGGGGGGTGTTAAATGTAAAAGAAGAAGGACAATATGCACAGCCTCTTATCAAATATATGTGTTTATTTCCCATACCTAAAATTGGATTTATTAAATTCAAGATGATTCAGTGAGGTTTGAACCAGCAACCGTGGTTTTCATTTTCCTTGAGCGATTCAACAAATTGGTAATACAGGGTGCTTGTGATATTCAAGGGTTTTGTGGATACACTCTAACACTAACCAAAATCTACCTCTTGTTACGGCTATATGAATTGAGCTTGTCGTGTATGTATAACCATTGTGTGCTAGCTACACATCATTATGAGAGGTTAATCTTAAATCTTTTGCACCGCTTGCCTACAAATTGGTTGCAAATTTTTTAATCTTCCACAGGGATTGCAACCAAAGTAGTTAACACTGTCCTCATTTGTATTTTGTTTTTACTGAGTTAAATGACCAACAAGGTCGCCCCCATTGACCTATTGATATCCGAATTTTTTAAAATATTTAGACGTTGGCAAAATGTTTACAAGCAATCCAAGCATCTTTCATTTTTGCCCATGTGCTTATGAATTTACCCCTTCCTGGATTTCCCCCACAATTTCACGAGGGGCACCCCCCGCTAAATTTGCTCATTAACCTTCAAAGAAAGCCACTGAGAATATGTATGTTCCTTCATGGTCATGGAATTCTCCAAATGACCTAACTACCACTCAACCCTGGCCTCTCACTTTTCTGGCTACCATGGTAACTTTTGTCAACTTTATTTGTAGTGTCATGAATACAAGCAAGTATCAGTAATGATTTTTTGTGCACTAGGTAAGTTGTGATGCATAAGAGTCATTCAGTACTAGTAACCAAACTTTTTTTTTTAAAAAAAAGGAGGATCATTGGGTAAATTTTGAAATTATGTGGATCAATGGCACTGGTTCTGTTATGCTACATAAAAATATTTGGCAAAGTTGACAAGGTAATGGACAGTATAAACACAGTTACGATTAAGGTTGCACAGAGTATAGATGGTGTGGCCACTTTGCAGTTTCCCCTGATCAGAGTCATTACATGTTGTACATGAAGTACTAATCCCGGTTCCCCAACTCAACATAAAAAGTGGTAGCCACGAGAGTTCTAAATTTCACGGAAAAGGGGTATATTTTTTACTGTTATTGCAGACCGCGAAATCATGAAAAAAGAGGGTTTTTTGAGCATCTGTCTGCGCAAAATTTAAAAAGGGGTAATTCACAGAATTGGTCTTCAGCCTGCATCCCGCTACAATCTCTGGCATACATCGATTCTGTCCTCATTGTTGATCCAACAAGCAGAAGGTAGCCTTGGGCCTTAGAGCACAGTGCGCTGTGTGGGTTTGTGACCACGGGGAACTGTCCACAAGGTCAACCGTCCGATTTTTTTTCTGTAAACTCAACTTTGAACCCCTCTCAGTTCCATAATAAGTGTGTAAAAAGCTGTGCTGACTTATAGCAGCTAATATACATCTAGCTGTTACAATTCTGTACTTGGGATGTTGTGGAATGCTGTGTATGGGCGATATAGGGGCCCAAAGACACGACAAAATGGCATTTTTTTGGGGCTCACTGTGTTAAAAGTAAGACAGATATAGTGTTTGTGATAGCAAAATCTGAAAATTTAGGTTAAAGTTACCCAGAGTAGCAATGTTTAGCTTCACACTCCCGAGTAGCAACTTGTAGCTTCACACTCCCTTCTTTTACAAAATTGAGAGGTTTTAAAAATACAAAATTTTCAGTGACACGACAAGCGAGTGCAAAAACGGGGTCTTGGCAAAAATTCCAAAGGCCTTAGCGCTAAAACGACATGGCTAATGAATTTAATATTATGAATTTAATCAATGTCTAGCATTTATTATTTTTTAAAAAGTGCAACGAGAGGTTTCACATATCAGCTAGGTGTCCCTAAAAATATAAAGTACTGATTTTTGGCCTTATGTAAAGCATCCCATCAAAATATCACCATCTGAGAGGATTGAGCTGAGAAATGTTTCTTTGGTACAAAAATTAAAAAATTTCTAATTTTGTATAAGAGCAAAAAAAAAAATATGAAATTAAGCCTATATTTTATGTTGAAATCATAAGCAAATCAAAATCACCTTTTTCCTCTCTTTTAAGACATTTCTGTAACCAAATAAAAGGTACGAAATCTATTGAGTGTCTAATCTACGTGAATTACTTTTATGACATGATATTAGGGTGCCTCAAAATCTCTCGATGTACCTTTAAGCTTTGCGCAAAGAAAATTTGAGATTTTAAAGTAAGGCAATGCCCCATTAAAGCTAGTTTGGTAACGTTATTCCCTAATTTTTTTCCTAATTTTTTTTTTATCAATAGCAATAGATAAGCAATTTACAATTGACAAATATCACAAACTGATGCTGGTTTAAAGGAGAACCCGTACAACGATAATACAATATACTCTATAAATAACTCCTGAGCACATATCGAGTGGTTTCATCGAAAACCAAATTATATTAACCATAACCAATGAATAAAAAACCATCTAGTCTGCCATGGCGCTATTTAAAACTCGCGCTAGTGTATAACATGTTATGCGATGGCCGCCGGCACAGTTTGCGTCCATACAAGCCATAGGACCTACACCTTATAAAAGCGCACGTGTAAAGTGGTAGTAATGACCTACTGTGCCGTCCGTTCCCATAACATGTATAAACATCTCACCTATACACTAGCATGATTTTCAAATAGCGCATGGTCAGACAAAATGTTTTGATTCATTTTTATGGTTAATATAATTCTGTTTCCATGAAACCACGCGATATGTGCGCAATACTTATTTTGTGAGTATATTGTATTATTATTATTCTTTGTACAGGTTATCTTTTAACTTTGAACTGCAAAAAATCCAATATCATATTCAAAATCAAGGAGTGCCCCTTTAATGGAAAAAATAATTATCTTTAGAAAGATAACAAAGAAGTTTTCGGAATTGCCTCAGCTATTTGGTAAACTCTTGTTCATATGGAGTCGAGGTTTTCATAGCTATTCAACCATTATTGCAGCAATAAAAATTAAGTTTGTGTCATATTAAGATGCATGTGGTAAGTTTTTAATATTCGCATTTTAGCCAATTTTGTACAAAGCGTATTAACTGGCCATCATTTTTTATTATTTTTTTTTGATAATTCAAAAAGTTTTTTTGATAATTCAAAAAGTTTTTTTGATAATTCAAAAAGTTTTTTTGATAATTCAAAAAGTTTTTTTGATAATTCAAAAAGTTTTTTTGATAATTCAAAGTTTTTTTGATAATTCAAAAAACTTTTTGAATTATCAAAAAGTTTTTTTGATAATTCAAAAAGTTTTTTGATAATTCAAAGTTTTTTTGAATATCAAAAAGTTTTTTGAATATCAAAAAGTTTTTTGAATTATCAAAAAGTTTTTTTGAATTTCAAAAAGTTTTTGATTATCAAAAAGTTTTTTGAATTATCAAAAAGTTTTTTTGATTATCAAAAAGTTTTTTGAATTATCAAAAAGTTTTTTGAATATCAAAAAGTTTTTTGAATTATCAAAAAGTTTTTTGATAATTCAAAAAGTTTTTTTGATAATTCAAAAAGTTTTTTGATTTATCAAATTTTTTTTTGATAATTCAAAAAGTTTTTTGATTTATCAAAAAGTTTTTTTTCATAATTCAAAAAGTTTTTTGAATTATCAAAAAGTTTTTTTGATTTATCAAATTTTTTTTTGATAATTCAAAAAGTTTTTTTGATTTATCAAAAAGTTTTTTGATTTATCAGTTTTGATAATTCAAAAAACTTTTTGAATTATCAAAAAGTTTTTTTGATTTATCAAAAAGTTTTTTGAATTAATCAAAATATTTTTTGATTTATCAAAAAGTTGTTTTGCTAATCAGTTTTTTTGATAATTCAAAAAACTTTTGATATTCAAACACTTTTTGAATTATCAAACTTTTTTTTTGAATTATCAAAACAAACTGTTTGAATTTATTTAGAAAAACTTTTTGATAATTCAAAACTTTTGGAATTATCAAAAAACCCTTTGAATTAAACAAAACTTTTGATTATATGAACAACTTTTTTGATATCAAACAACTTTTGGAATTATCAAAAAAACTTTTTGAAATATTAGAAAAACTTTTTGATAATTCGAAAAAAACCTTTGGAATTATCACACTTTTTAAAATTAGCAAAAAACTTTTTGAATTATGTATAAAAATCTTTTTGATAATGTCAAAAAACTTTTGGAATTATCACAAAAACTTATGATTCATCAAAAAACTTTTTGACTTATCGAAAAACTCTTTGCATTAATCCAGAAATTTTCGAATTTCGAAAAAAATTTGGAATTATCAAAGAACTTTTTGATTATCAAAAAAAAAATTTTTGAATTATCAAAAAAACGTTTTGAATTATCAAAAAACTCTTTGAATTATCCCTAGAAAGTTTTGAATTATCAAAAAAATAAATAAAAAAAATGATGGCAGTAATATGCTTTCGTAATTTGTGTAATGGTATGTTGGAGACTTCATCAACTGAACAATGATTGGTGAAACAAATGACAATGGGTAAATTGATGGTTTTCTTTAATTTATTTTACTTTTTTTCATTGCTTTTGAGAACCATTAAAAAATGTTTATTGTTTTGTTTGGTTATTTTGTAAGTATTGCAAAGACCTGAATTGCAAACCATTTTATTCCAATTTATTTTCTTTATTCTATACAATAACCAACATAGGTTACTGAATTTGTAGTCTGCAGTCTGCACATTGTACCTAGCTCTAGAAAATAGTACACGCCCCATCTAATCCAGAATGTTACCCCCTCCCCTACCCCTCGGTTCAACAAAACACAACCAACCTTTAATTGAAGGATCAATATATGAGATTTAAGATCTAATGATGGTTGTGGTTGCAATATTTTGTTGGCAAGGATGATTTCTAGCCGAAAAAATTATTTTTCTTTTTTTTTAAAGTAAAAATATTACATCTTATTTTTATGGTATCCTTTTTTGTATAGGGTTTATTACATTGCATAAAGGAATTTCATGTAATCTCGTTGTGGTGACATGTGATGAACAAGGGTGTTTTTTAGGGCAAAATGATTTGGGATAAATTCTAGACCTTTATAGATTGTATAAAACATAAATCTATAATATAAATGTCAAGATTGATAGAGATTTGGCTCATGATTAAAATTGTTTGCTACGAAATGAATAAATCTTGATTTTCTAAGTTTTTAGCTCAAAAAACACACCCCCCTCCACAAAGTTTTGACCACAACCCCAGTCATTTTTAAAAATTATTTATTACTAATCTTTCGCATCGAGTGTGAGCCATTGACCTACTCTTTGTTGTACCGAAGGGAGGGGTTTGTGACAGAGTTTGCAGTCCAAACCCTGCTCCCTTCACTTAACCGGATCGGGGAGGGGGGGGAATGGTTGTGCGTGCCCCCGCAAAGAAAAAAAGAAAGGTAGAAGAGAGAGAGGAAGGGAGAGAAAGGGGAAAAAGAAGGAAACAAAGAAGAAAAAGAATGCCAGAAGAGTAAAATGAAAGAGAAAGAAACTAAGAAAGAAAAAGCGAAGCAAAATACAAACAAAATTTGTATTCAACAGTAGTAGTTACGTGTATTTCTAATTCGTCCAATTATTGTATGGTATTTATTATGGCCGTAGCGATTGACATACATTTAAAATTTGAATGTTGGCCTGTACATTTTTCTCGACTCCCACATTTCTTTATTTCTTTTTAGCGTTTCCACATATTTATATTACTCTAGTTATGTCCCTTGTTAATATTAAAAATCTTGAAATACACATCTTTCTGTTTATTGAACAATAGGTCTATTTATGCAAGCATTTACCTTTTTGAATGTTATTTTGCGATCATATCTTAATGTAACGTTTGAAATACTGCAAATGAAAATTGATTTGTTAGGTTTGTTTATACCTGTTTGCGAAAAAACAGCCTACCACTATAATCGTCAAACTAATAAGAAGCGTCGCATGCGAATAGGCTGTTAGTAAATACAGCTCGGTGAATAGGCGTACTTCTGGGGTTTTGAGGATATATCCCCCCAATTATTTTGACGAGGGGATGGTCCATATGAAGGACCTCCAATTTTTGACGCGCTGTCAAGTGTTTTTGACCAAATTAATCTCATAATTTTTATTATATTAGTTTTAAAACGGCATTTCCGCACGCTTCGTGCGGATAATTTTCTAATTTGAATTACATTTAACAACTTTAGGTTAAATGTAATTCAAAATGACATTTAACTTTGATGAAGGGAATAATTTTGATGAGGATTGTCCCGACGATCCTCCCTACCCCTACATGTTATGCAGGTGCATGTGCTTTGACCAAAATAATCATAAAATCACAAATCACAAAAATACCAAAATGGTATATTTCCACGCGCTTCGCGCACATTTGTTCTAATTTGATTTACGAATTACATTTAACAATTTAGATTCTAAATTGAAAATTGTTAGCTTTTTGCGCATGTACTAGTAATTACACGATTATCTTGTCAGCAAACCGTTCATTCAAAATTCCACAACCCATCCCCCCCAAAACAATATGTCACGGGTCATGCGCGTCAAATTCCCGATCAAACAAAATTGACTGTAAATGGCATCAAAGCTCATGCATATTCAAAATTTTCCTGGGCCGGCTGCACCATATTCGGCATAATTGCCTTGTTCAATTCGGATCACTCGCAATCAGATTTCCCCAATTGTTCAAAACCATATTATTTGTTTTCTATCTATCCATGTTCAATTTTCTTTCCTGTATTCAATCCCGTTTTTCTGAATATAGGCTAAAAAGAGAAAGAGTGTCAGGGTTGGAAACTTATACTAGGCCTTTGCTTGCATTTTCATGCATCTTAGACCAATTTCACTTGCATGATTTGTACAACATTTTGCCAATTCTATCTTAAAACCATATTTTATTAAGAACACAGAAACATGTACTATTTCTACAACATTACGCGAGAGAGGATGTCTTGTAAAGACACAATTATGTGGGTTCATGCTACGTGGGGGTGTCGTGCAGGCCATTTCTACAGGGGGTGTAGGGATGTGGTGCACCCCCCATTACAGAATTCCATCGGCAAAATGTTGACTTACAGCAAAATCTGTTTTTCGTCAAATTGAATGAGATTGCCCACACCCTCTTTAAGATTTTGAACTGTCGGTAGAAAAATAGTGTTGCCAAAAGTTTTCTTTGCCAACACAATTTTAAAAATGTCGCTGCGTCGCCGGGTTACACCCATATTTACTCGGCAGTAGCAACCCGGCTTAAATATTTGAAATAGGTCGGAAAATGGGCAGTTTTGAGGGCACAACCCCCACATTGAAATGGTCTGGGAACGTCATTGGGTGTCCCCTCCCGAGCCCATCCCGGGCAGCATTGCTTCTCAGCCCATATGTCAAATTTGGTTTCCCCCCCCCCCCCCGGCAAGGACCTCTGGATCGCCACTGCCCACTATAGTGTAGTAATAGCAACAATACAGTGTCCTGCAGTCTGACACCAATGCTCGGAACATGCGCCTTTAAATGGAGAAAAATCACTAAAATCGATTAAGAATTGCAAACCCTTATTCCAATTGAATGTTCTTTATTCTATACAATATATACAACATAGGTTACTGAATTTGTAGTCTGCACATTGTACCTATAGCTGTAGAACACTCCCATCTGATCAGATATCTGTTACTAGTGTTAATAATGGCAACAATAAAGTGTTGCACCCACTGAGTGACAAGCGCACAAGCTTTTTTCCAGTAAGTTCGGGGTCTACCAATTGCTAAAACATTTATCAATACACACATGCTGTGTACATACCTCTTTTTATGTAATGTTGTACATGTACACTCAGATTGCATACGTTCTGGCTCAAAACTACGGTATAACCTCATTCGGTGTCATTTAAGGAAGCTGTTGTGTATGAAATGAGTATCCTAATTTCAATATAAATTGTAAATCGCAATCTTAATTGTCTTTGAGCTTGGATGATTCAGCCCGGGAATTCAGTATATCACATGCAATGTTATTCCATTGAGGCTGCTGAATTCAGAGGGTGTAGCAACAAAATTCCGGTTCATCCTCTATGTAGATCGTCCAATGAAATTAGCCTAGCATGAAATCTTCTATAAGAGGATCCAAAGGATTACAAGGATTTACAGCTTTATATTCCCTTAAAAGAGAGCTTTACTTCACAAACTCTATTTACTCATGAATATCTTCAATACCAAGTTAGACCAAACTCCTCTTCTGTATTTATAAAATATTCCTTCTGTAAGGTATTTGTAGATTTTGAGACGTCATTTTGGGGCTTGTAGTCCTATTTATTGACACTTTTCCCCATTTTTCCTCTATTTGGTGTTTTTTTGTTCCTACATTATGGCATATAAGCTATTGATTTGAGAAAATCCTTTCCCCAGTTCCCACAATTTTGGTTATTCTCTCACCTAATCGCTGCTTATCCTTTATTCATTGCAATATTGCATTTCTAGTTTGAGAAACTTGTCTACATAAAGGTGTTGTGTAATACGCATACATGACAGAGATAAAATGTTAATGCCCTGGTATCCTTGGGGTGTTTCGAGGTCTGGTCTTTCTGGTCTTCCAACCTCAAAACCCCGGGGGGGGGGGGGGATGTTCGAAAGACCGGACCCTCCACACACAAACTCAGACCTCGAAACTCAGATTCCTACTTCCGGGTCTGAGGTCGGTTGTTGCGAGGTCTGGGTTCGAGAACACACCCACCTCGAAACACCAGACCCGGAAGTGAATTCACTCGAAACATCAGACCCGGAAGTGAATTCACTCGAAACAAGGCCAGACCCTTAAGTGATCTTCACTTCCGGGTCTGGTGCTGCGAGGTCTGGTGGTTCGAAACAGTCCCCCCTCCCCCCCGGGTGTTTCGAAACACCAGACCATCGAACCAACCAGACCTCCAGACCCGGAAGTGATTAATTTTCCCCAAAATAAACATTTCGATGATTTTTTTGAAATTCAAGTAGACCCTCACCGTGCCATGGCACGGGTAAGTATTGTGATGCTAATTGAGTTTTTTCAAGTCAAGTTCACGTGATGTTTGTTTGATCGATACAAAGTCATCTTATTAGTATTCGTAGGGATTTACCGCAATGCGTCGTGAGGTAATCACTGAAGCCCAAGTATTTAGCCCGAATAATGCCACGAGGAAGCGTTCTTCTTAATTCGTACTTAACATGTGTAATATTTATCTTACGCTTGCAGCCCTACATTTACATTGCGAGGTGCATCCCGCAGTTTAAGCGTATAACTATTGCCATGCCTGTACCATGTTTTGAAATACGTCAAATGTTCACGGTCCAAAACCATGGTCGCTGAAGTTGTATTCGATACTAAACTCAATTTTAATCATAATATTTGGACTTTTAAAGCGATTTTAAGACAAAAGGCATCAAACTCGCGTACGCAAGAACGTGATTCTGCTCTCCGGACTGAAAACAGGCCAATTTAATAATTACGATTTTGGGGGTAGTTCATTCATAAAAATTTTGCTTTAAAAGGAAAGGGTGTGAAATAGCTTGAAATGGGGTGGGTGGGGGGGGCTGTGGGACTGACGTAACCTGAAAATGGAGGTCTTTAGAGAACTGAAATCCGTTGAATAAGGTCTTGTGGAACTTTAAGTGAATTCACTTCCGGGTCTGGTATTTCGAGGTCTGGTGTTTCGAGACATCCCCCCGGGTGTTTCGAAACACCAGACCTCGAAACAACAGACCTCAGACCCGGAGGTGAATTCAAAAAAAAAAAAAAAAAAAAAATTCACTTCCGGGTCTGGTGTTTCGAGGTAGTGTGTTTCGAAACACCCGGGGGGGGGGGATGTTTCGAAAGACCAGACCTCGAAACAACAGTTAATCTGGACAAAGAGATACTGCAAAAGGTGATTTTTTCCTAAGTCACTTTCCCAGAGAGAGATATACCAGGAGTGCTTATCTTCAAATGGATAAAAGTAGGCTATGCATGTTCTACCAAAGAACTATTCCTCCAGCGCTAATGACAATTCAAATTGATCGCGTTCATTTTTTCTTAAAATGCATAAATACCCTGCAATAATTACTCGCAATGCATGTTCTATACACCATGTTCTATACACATGCAAGGTAAGTACATTTTGTGCTTCTGTGTCATAATTGCTTTTCTCTGCATCAAAACTATATGCCTGATTCCCGCCAAACAGAACCATGACAACGCACAAGGGAAATACATAGATTACCTTACTTATAGACACCTATTGCAGAAAAGGAATTGTGACAGCGGATATAGAAATAGGAGTAATACTATATTTATTGATTTATCACCAAATAGGCAAGACTCAGGACTCATAACAGTGCCTACTGATATGGAAAGGCTGAAAACCATATGCAAGAGACACAGTGCATACATTTTGTGTGGCCTGTGCAAACACCCGAGCGTAACAATTAAAAACAAATTTGGTAAAAAAAAAAAAAAAAAAAATTTCGAAACATCCCCCCCCCGGGTGTTTTGAAACACCAGACCTCGAAACACCAGACCCGGAAGTGAATTCACTTCCGGGTCTGGTGTTCCGAGGTCTGGGGTCTGTTGTTTCGAGGTCTGGTCTTTTGAAACACCCGGCATCCTTGGGCATTCTTAATAAAAGGAAAGAGGATGGCTATGACTGATATAGCAGCCAAAGTTACACTCAGAGCGAGCTATGTCATCTGGCTCTGCATGCATAAGCTCAAAGGTATTCAGACAGATGGAGCTACAGGCAACTCCATCAATATACTCTGAGGGAAGTGGAATGGTTGAGAGCTCATAAAACCAGGTTTAACCTGCCAAAGTCTGGTCCAAAGCCCAGAGACCTCAGAATGGGCCTCAGAACATGTTAATCAGGGGCGGATCCAGGAATTCTCATTAGAGGGGGCGCCAAATTTTCCGCCTCGCTGCGCTCGGCCCAACTTTTTTTTCATTCGGTTCGAGATTCTTAAGGGGGATTCTTTGTCAAGCATTAAACAACACAACAAATATGTAACATATAGCATCAAAAAAAGTCATTCTTCTTGATCTACACGGCGCCCGACGCCCTGTACCGTCATTCTGGCGCCCGGTGCGGCAAAAAGTTTTTTTTTTCTAAATCTACATCGGGTCTGACGCCCTATATGCGGCGCCCGGCGCCCTGTGCTCTGCCAAAAATAGAGGGGGCGCGCGCCGGGTGCGCCCCCCCTCTAAATCCGCCCCTGTTAATCTGGACAAAGAGATACTGCAAAAGGTGATTTTTTCCTAAGTCACTTTCCCAGAGAGAGATATACCAGGAGTGCTTATCTTCAAATGGATAAAAGTAGGCTATGCATGTTCTACCAAAGAACTATTCCTCCAGCGCTAATGACAATTCAAATTGATCGCGTTCATTTTTTCTTAAAATGCATAAATACCCTGCAATAATTACTCGCAATGCATGTTCTATACACCATGTTCTATACACATGCAAGGTAAGTACATTTTGTGCTTCTGTGTCATAATTGCTTTTCTCTGCATCAAAACTATATGCCTGATTCCCGCCAAACAGAACCATGACAACGCACAAGGGAAATACATAGATTACCTTACTTATAGACACCTATTGCAGAAAAGGAATTGTGACAGCGGATATAGAAATAGGAGTAATACTATATTTATTGATTTATCACCAAATAGGCAAGACTCAGGACTCATAACAGTGCCTACTGATATGGAAAGGCTGAAAACCATATGCAAGAGACACAGTGCATACATTTTGTGTGGCCTGTGCAAACACCCGAGCGTAACAATTAAAAACAAATTTGTGTGAATTAGAGTACCTACCATACCGGTAGTAGTAGTAATACTTAAGCAATAACGGCACATTTGTTTGAAGAGCGCCCCCAATTTTCCGGAATATTTTGAGATTTTTGGCAGTTGCATAATACTTGTGAATGGTAGAGCTAAAAAATTTTTATGTGTTGCAAAAGAAGGAATTTTGTAATTAGAATAATATTATATAGAAACTTGGAGAAATTTAACTTGGCAAGTACTGAATTCAAAAAAAGAAGAAAATTAAATACACAGTCTCAAACCCAGTCCTCTAGCTATCTAGCCGTGAGATTTACCACTGGACAACAAAGACCTGTCCTTATGTGGATACCAGAGAAAGGAGCGCTGATATATTTCAGTTTTTAAAGAGTAATAGAATTTAATTAATATCTGATATCTCCGATAATAATTCAATTATGGCTGCTGGAAACGTCCTTCCAATATGAAATAGCCAGGAAATTGCACCATGTACGTGTAAATGCTCATCCATTAGTTGTTCCATCGGTTCAGGTAAGTCAAGTTAGAGGTCATTTTCGTGAGGTGGCACTATTTCATCATGGACATAAATTTGGCGTTTCCAGCTCCGCCATTAAATTACAATCAGGGATCCCGATTTTAATTATAAAATCGCTCCTTTTATGACAAGTACGCATTCTGGAGCATTACCATGCGCAGGTATAGTTTGCTAGACAATTGCCACAACTGTGCAAGAATCTCAAATTTTGAAAATTGAGGGTGCTCTTCAAATTTATGTGAAATTTCAAAGTATGATATTCACAATACTCTGATAAAAAAAATGTTGGGAGTTCATAGAGACGTTGCCAGGTCAATTTGACTGCCACCATATCAGATGGCAAATTGGTTCAATTCTTGTGACTATTTTGTTGTTCTTCTTAAGTTAGTTAGGCATTAGTCTCATATTCAAGAAGATGAAATAAACATGGTCTCGAACCCAGTCCTCCTCGGTACTAGGCGTGAGATTTCCACTGGAACACCGATGTGTTTACGTGGATACCAGAGAAACAAAGCACTAATTACCTTCAGTTTATTATTGCAGAGTTTCAAAGTGGCCCAGATATTTTTAGAAGAGCTGGGCTATTTGCATGATTCTAGCAGAACGCTATGACGTAGCAAATCAATACAATAATGCAATGCTAGATCAAGAAAATGATACAACCCGATAGAGTAATTAAACAACTGTTATAGAAGTAATGCCCACCAGTGCAGTACTCACGGCCTTGTTTAAAATGTTTTTCACAAATCTTTATTTTATTTAGAATTCCAATTGGCTATATAAAACGCAATTGGTCCGCATCATATTTTTCTATTTCTAATTTTTATTGACGCTTCGGCTTGACAATGCTCAAGAGTCAATTTTAATTTGCTAGTCTAAAATGTGTACAATTAGGCATAAAAAAAATAATTGTTTGTTTTGCCGTAACCCGACTGACCCCTAAACAAAACTGCCGACTCAACAGTTTTATGCCATTAGCACAAAATAACAAAACTATTCTGCCGACCGACCTTATTTTCAAATCCAACAATTAAACGAAAAAAAAACTTTTTTACCAACACAAGACACAAAAATAACAAAACAAACAACAAAAAAGCACACAACAAGTCAAATAAACGATCTTTTGCATGTCCATTGAAAAAATCTTTAAATAGTAGCATCTTGTATTCATTTTACAGTAAACCATGAGAAGACTAAAAAAAAAAAAAATTAAAAAAAAAATCTGACCGACCGACCGACCGCCCCTGATATTTTTTGTCTCCGTTACTGCCCAAACAACATATTTTTTTTATGCCTTAATTATAAACAAATGTTGGTGAAATTCATATTGATGTTTCCTATACAACGCAAATAACGAATTGTTTAAGGCCAAAAAAAAATTGTTTGCTTGTCCACTTCCGCCGCCCGTCATGCTTTGCGACTGTAAAAAACACTTTTTTTTTTCAAAAAAGTTTTTTTTTTTTTCAATTTTAATTAACCTTAAAACCCCCGAAATTGACAATACCACCCGTCGGAAAAAATGTCACATGAAGAAAAAGCTTCCCATATCCGTGTCCCCGATGCCCTCCCAAACTGAGAATGTTTCACACCCCTCCCAGCGCCACATTTCTCAGACTTTCGAATGCCGTGGTACACACACAAACCGCCATTAGAAATGAGATTGGAATGAGATTGTAATTTGAACGTGTATCATGTACAACAATACACAATATCGCGTGTCAAATTCGCCGTGTAAAATAAAAGTAAAACCGATACCGTAGTGAATGACACTTTCACTCTTTAATAATATCATTTTACAAATGCTAATTTTGGTATATATTTTTGTTGAAAAATGCCACCATTTATTTTACTTGAACATGTTTGACGGGGCGCACTATATTTTGTTTGGCGCAATCACACCCGGTGGTTTTTTAGTTGACATCCTTCCAATATTGCGACGTCCACAGACATGTTTCCGTTGGCGATCCCTGGTCCACATGGGAGCAAGAAAACTTTTCCTAACTGTCGAAGATCGTCATCTTCAATCGTGAATCAAAATTTACAACGAACTAACGTAGTAACGAATCACTCACGTTGAAGCTGCCGGTCTTCACTTGAAGGGCATATACGTGCCGTGCATCGAAACTGGCCATGGTCAAACACAGTACAACCGAGACTTTTGAGCTGTTGAATACATGTTGCAAGCGGCATGTACGGTTTGCGTTGGTAGATGGGGAGCCACCAGCGCCAACAGAAAAAAAAAAAAAAAAAAAAAAAAACTTTTCACTTCCCGACCAACCCGACCCAATTGTTTAAAATCATTTGTGGACAGAAGCAAACAATTTATTTTTTTTGCCCTAATAACTATATATAACAGAACTTCAAACAGAACTTCACGCAGAAGGGCATCAATATTAGTTTCATACCCGGCCAAATAAAATATAATTTCACATAAGTATAACATCTGCAACATTCACATTACATATCAAGAAAGTTTTGCACATATAGGAGTGTATTAAAAGAATAAAGGTGCAGTTATCACTTAGTCATAGTTTGAAATCATCCAACGCCTACTATGGACTTGTGTTTGATATCAAGCGAGATCCGTAGCTTTGCAGAGCTGCTGCCATGTTACGCACTGTCACTGGGCTAACACCGGGTTACAAACACACCTCACTTTTAAAGTGAACTTCGGGTTGTTTTTAAAATATTAATCGCTCATAGACAGCCCCCCAAGTACCAACAACAACTTTTCATATTCTTCTCTTCTTACATACAAATAATAAGTAATTCATACACCATACCAGCATACCCTACCAAAAGCTGTTACAGTTTTTGTTTACATTTTGTCACTGTGGTCACGTGTCGTACTTTCATTCGTCTACGTCACTCATTATAACAAAGTACTTGTTCCTTTTTGGCTTACAAGTAAGTCTAAAAGAAGTGCTGGGGTGATGATCTATATGTTCATCAAACTTTATTTCCAATTACTTACTACCAATATGAAAACAAAACTAATAATGGATGGAGTCGAGCAAAAGGTCTATAGGGCCCAAAACACTCACCCCCCTTGGAATACTTAACACGCAAGAAATCGGGCCTAACTTCAATAAATGCTTGTACCAAAAACACTTTCTTGTACGACAAAAATCAATTATAGTCAATACTCTCGGTTCCTGTAGTTGTCTGGCGACTCTTTGCATGTATTGAAGTAAGGGAAAGGAAATACAGGAAAACCGGTGAAAACTGGCGTCGAAGGGCAATTTAAGATTAGGGAGAAGAGGTCGATGTGTGGTAAGAGTTAAAGTTAGTAAGGCCTCTACCAAGAAACAGGGACCATTTTTGGACATCAAGGTCGTATTGTCACGTGTAAGTGACATACAAACACCACAACCACTGCAGTGTCTTTCATATAGCAATGCTGTAGTAATTACACTAGGTATAAGGTATGCAATAACATCTGATTTTGTCACACATGAGAGTATGTTACCTCTTAATTTAGAAAGTTTTCTCCTTTATGACAACTAAAAAAGGATTCTTTTTTTCCTTTGAATGGCCACTTAATCATTTTTATGAACTATTTTGTTTGTTGGCTACATTGTGCATTTGTGTGTGTGTTGCATGTGCGCATGTGTTTGTGCATGTGTTGTGTACATTAGAAATATTATGTTAATGGTAAACACTGTTTGGGGGGTACATAAAAAATAAAAATGTGGGTATGACAGCAAAAACAATTAATGTAACAGTGGGGGGGGGGGGTTCTCAACATTGGGAGGAAGTAGGTTATGACCACCCGCCTATAAAGTCCCTCATTTTCAGGCTCTTTTTCAGTTGCCAAGTGACCCCCATTTTTAGGACCATTTCATTTTCCAGAGACCCACTTTTTCATGTCCAAATCCATATTTCCAAATTTTCTTTCAAACGCCTCAAAAGTAGCTGGAAATTTGAGGGAGATCGCAGCTTTATTTTCTGAAATTTTCTGACGACAGTTTCAGAGACCCCATTTTTGGTCTCAATCGGCCCCCCCTTGTACAGTTTATTAAGAAAGCCAGAAAGCCAAAATTTTGGAAAAAAAACAAAACAAACAAGAGCCAAAAGTGCAGGAGATCCTGTACTGGCAAATTTATATAATTCAGTTTGACAGCTCAGAATAATCTTTTTCATGAATCTGTGGTTGGCAGGTGGGAAGTTTTTCCTAATAAATGGTTGATTGGTAGTGAGTTGGTTGGCTGACAGGAAGGGGAATGCAGATACAAATGCAATTTAGTTTCATCAAACAGAGATCATGGTTTTAATAACCCTGACCCATTCTGACCATATTCAGGTCACAGGGATGAGTTTTGCTTCTACAATTGAAAAATTGGGGAAGAATGTACTTGAAGAAAATTAATTTTTCAACGTGTAATAAAGTTGAGAAAACAACATTGCAGTGAACCCCATTTTAGGACCATTTTCATTTCCAGAGACCCTAACTTTTCATGTCAAAGCCATATTTTATTTAGTTAATATAACCAAATTTTCTTTCAAAACCCTCAAAGTTAGCTGGAAATTGAGGGATAATCGCGCTTATTTTCCTGAATTTTCTGACGACCTAGTTTCATCACAGGAGACCCCGATTTTTGGGTCTCAAATCGCCCCCTGGTACAGGTTTTATTTAATAAAGCATAAAGCCCACACTTGAAAAAAAAAAAAACAAACAAAGACCAAAAGTTGCAGGAGATCCTGTACTGTCAAAATTTTATATACTATCAGTTTGACCGGCTCGGTGAATAATACTTTTTCATGAATCGTGGTTGACAGGTGGGAAAGATTGTCCTAATAAATGTTGATTTGGTAGTGATTGGTGGCTGACAGGAAGTGGAATGCCAGAATACAATGAATTTAGCTTCATAACATAGATGACATGGTTTAATAACCCCTGACCATTCTGACCATATATCAGTCAACAAGGAGTAGTTTTGCTTCTCACTTGAAAAATTGGGGAAGATGTCAAATGGAAAAAATTATTTTCAAAGTTGTAATAAGTTGAGAAAACAACAGTTGCAGTGACCCACATTTTAGGAACCATTTCATTTCCAGAGACCCGCTTTTCATGTCCCAAAGCCTATTATATACCAATTTTCTTCAACTCTCCTCAAAAGTAGCTGGAAATTGAGGGAGATCGCAGCTTATGTTTCTGAAATTTTCTGACGACCTAGTTTTCAGATACCCCCAATTTTTTTTGGTTCCTCAAATCGCCCCCTGGTACAGGTTTATTAAGAAACCAGAAAGCCCAAAAATTGAAAAAAAAAACCAAGACCCAAGTTTGGCAGGAGATCCTGTTACCTGGCAAAATTTTATAATACTTCAGTTTGACGGCTCAGGGAATAATACTTTTTTCATGAATCTGTGGTTGACAGGTGTGAAAGTTTTCCTAATAATGGTTGATTTGGTATGAGTTGGTAGTTGACAGGAAGGGGAATGCATATAATGCATTTAGCTTCCTAACATGATCATGGTTTTTAATAACCCTGACCATCCTGACCATATATATCAGGTCAAATAGGATGTAGTTTTTGCTTCTACAATTGAAAAATTTGGGGACGAGGTCAAATGGAATAAAATTAATTTTTCAAAGTTGTAATAAAGTGGAGAAAACAACAGTTAATGTTGGTACTGTAAATAATTTCTGTTACTAATCTCCCTGGCCTGGGGCCATACACAAGTGCCCTTCCTAATCCTCATGTCATTCAGAATTTTTTACTATTTAATCCTGATATAATCCCCCTTAGGCATATTGTGCAACAATTAGGTTTTTTTTTTTACTTATATTAGTTAGTCTTGTAGCATTTGCTGGCCCCCTGCTTGAGGGAGTACTGAAATCAGTGATTGACAAGCAAAGTCAGTACCATGGTGTGGGTGGAGTGTTTTTGGTTGCTTGGGCCACCCTGGGGGTAGTCGGGTAATTGATGGGCACAGGATCCAATGGCTTGGGTGATGGGTGGTGGAGCCAGTGCTGGTTGATGGAGTAGTGGCAAATCAGCCGTGGATTCAAGTTGTTGCCAGTATTAGGCCACATGCATTTAATTTTGGAGCCATTTTACCATATTTTGTTGTTGTTGTTTTTCTTTTATTTACTGAGGAGATTGCATTTTTAGACAAAACAGAAATGATGAACTTTCAATTTTCTAATATACCGAAATTGATCCAAAATCAATATTTTTTGTTTTTATAAATTAATAATTGGACACTCAGTATGATTCAACTGTCTTTTCTTGCCATTTAGCCAATTTGAAAAAAGGTAAAAAAAATAAAACATTTCTTTTTTTTTAAAATTAAAATGAAAAGTACAGTTTACATTAGGTTTTTGGACTACCTACTAACAACTTTTTTGTTTGGCCTTACCAATAACAATTTCCGCTATAATGCCTATATCCCTAACATCCTTGTCCGAAAAAGACTAAATACCTGACGATCACTGCAAAAAAGGTGGTAGCAGCATTATTTGTTAGATCTAGTGTCAATTTCTCCCTAAACAAGACGGGTCCCTCCGCGATTTTTTGAAAAGTGGGAATAAATGCAGTTAAGGGACGTTAGGAATATGGGAATTTAATCACTTAGCATTCATTTGTTGTCTTGTACTATAGTTTTTCAACCTCCTTGCAACACTTCCACACCACACCTCTGGAGTAAGCCACAGCTCCTTGTGCTTCTCGTTTGGCCGTTTTGGGCGTATGGAAAATACAGAAACCTTGGCAGTTTTAAACCCTTACTTCCTTTATTTGAAACTGTACTTTTTTTTTTTTTTTTGGGGGGGGGGGGGTCATTTCCTTAGATCACCACTTTCTATTAGATAAAGAAGGGTGTGGACTATAGACATGGCTACGTCACCGTATTACTGCCCTAGACCCATCTGGTGTAGAGTTTGACCCTCCAAATGCCTCCCCCTGCAAACTTTTGCCCCTGTGAGAGATATATATTATAATCGTGCCAGACTATCTTCAAGTTTTAACGGTAGTCTTTTTAATATTTCAGATCATACCAACCAAAGTTGCAGTGGAGCCTATGATGGTTCTATCTGCCAAGTATTTCAGAAGATATTTTGACAACATCACTCGCCCCGCTACAGATACCATCTAGGCTACATGCTCAGAATATCAAGCCATACTGGTATGACAATCCTAATTTACCACCAAAAGCAGGATCTGTAAAAGGTATGGCACAGAAAGGATAGGTTACAAGCAAAAAGTCTTTCAAATCCCATCTATGTACATAACAGCATGATGAAACACACATACAGGAGAAAGATTCTTATCAATGTACTACTGCAATAAGTTGTTCAGCAGAGTCAATCTGCTAACAAACCAATCATAAATTACACACACAGTGAAAGACCTCATCATGTAAGCACTGTGGTAAGGTTCCATAACAAAATGGGTAATACAAACACCGAAAATGACACACACAGATAAGACCTCATCAATGCAAAGACTGTGTTAACGTTTCACTACTAAGCAGCAAGACACAACATGAAATGATGACACAGAGAAAGACCTCATCGATTTTTTAACACTGTGGTAAATGTTTCTTCACTAAGCACCACAAACTACAACTGAAATGGCACACACAGAGAGAGAACTCATCAATGTACACTGTGGAACGGTTTCAATCACTAACTACAAGAAGACAACGACATGAAATGACACCACACAGGAAAAACCTCATCAATTAAATACTGCGGTAAAGGTTAACTACTACGGCAAACAAAACATCACACAGAAATGAGCCACACAGGAGAAAAACCTCATCAGTGTAAGACACTGTGGTAAAGGGTTCACTACTAAGCATCAGAAGACAAAACATGAAAAGGATCACACAGTAGAAATACCTCATCATGTAAACACTTGTAAATGTTTCATCACTAAGCACCAAAATATACAAACATAAATGATACATACAGGAGAAAAGACCTCATCAATGTTAAACACATGTGGTAAAGGGTTTCATCACTAATACAAGAGACACGACATAAATAACCACACAGGGGAAAGACCTCAATCAATGTAAACAACTGTGGGTAAAGGTTTTACTACTAAGCAAAGCAAACACAACATGAATAGCCACACACAGGAGAAAACCTCATCTTGTAGACATTGTGGTAAGGTTTCACTACAAAAGTCACTGAATGCAAAACATGAAAAGATACACAGAAGAGAGCCCCCATCAGTGTAAACACTGTTGCGAATGTTCATCACTACGCAACCAAAATAAATGAATTGTAACGCATACATAAAATAAATAATAATTTTAACATGTGTAATGCGCAATTTTTTCCCTGAAAGTTAAAAAGCGCAGTAACAACGACAGAGCCAACGCAACCTTACTACTGCAGCAGCTAATCAGCGCATGGTTGCTATAAAAACACTCCAGACATTGACGAAACACACACCATGGACACAGAGAGCTTTCATTGTTCATTTGCCCATATCAAATGAACCATGAGGAGAGTGGCAATTCTGGTTTTCATCAATAGCTCCTCTACAAAAATAAATCCAGCGAAAGACTCCCTGTAATCACTGTGGTGAGGGTATATCACAAATGTCACATGACATAACAGAAAAAAAAAAACGGAAAAATACGAAACAAAAACACCCCCACATTTTGTACGGGTGGAAACGGGGTTTTCAAGTAGGGTGGGTCAGTCAGTTGGCCCCTTTTTTTAACACACACATACACCCACACAAAGGGCGAAAATGACTTTTGTTTTCACGCAGAGCTTTAGGAGCCAAATGTTTTCCCCTAACGATCCCTTTTGTTTGCATTTTATTCCAATCAAGGATATGAATTTAAAATCATAAAAATAGCTCATACTTTGCCCTAAACTCAGTTCTAGGTTTATAGCCTTCTATATACACATGCATATAGATTCAGCCTTCAAACATCTTGTTCTTTCATTTCTGTAAGTAGGGGTAAACGATTCCATCAACGAAGGCATAACGCAGCAAACTTTTTTTTTGCCTAATTCTGCCAAAGAACTAAATGGTTAATAAATTATACCTCCCTAACTCTCGGTACTCAATTTTCTAGCATTCATGACTCCAGAGTTCCTAGAATATCATTGGTTTGTGAATACACCAAAATTTCTTTAAGTATTATATTTTAATGGGACATGCTCAAGGCGCTGTGCGGCCACCATTTATATACTATATTTTGTGGAAATATAGATGCGGCAAAAACAGCCTAAAGATTTCCTCCTCCTCCTACACACCTGCTGCCAAATGAACTGTGCAGGGTTTAGAGGCGGAGCACAGACGCCAAAAAGTATCAAGCCTCATGTTTTACCCGTCACTACAGAACAGGTTTTGACAGCTTTGGTAATAGTATGGGCCCTCCATAATCAACGCTAGGTATTTAGTAACTCTCAAATTTGGAATCCTTATGACTAGAATGACAATATATGGGGCATACCTTTCAACAGGATTGGGGCATTTTTAATTACAAGTTTGCCCCTTGTGTAAACTTAAATTGACCCTAGTGAAAAAGTGATACCACATTTTGATAGTACTAACCTAGCATTAAAGGTGCAACAAGAGATTTCAAGTCATCCATGTTTTTCTGTGATTGAAGTGATTCATATAGATTAGATCTCAATAGATTTAGATCCCAATAGCTTCCTTACCTTTTATTTGTTACAGAATAAACTTAAATGAAAACAAAAGGTGATTTGTATTGCTTATATTTCCATAGAAAACATAGGTTGAATTTCCTATTTGCTCCTATCATACGAAATTGAAATTACACAATTGTTGACCAAAGAACATTTCTCAGCTTAATCTTTTCAAATTATTTATTTAAAATTTTAGTATCCAAATTCTAAATACAGTCATGGAAAAATCATAATTTTAATATTTTTTTGGGACACCTGTTGTTTGAAATCTCTCGTTGCAGAACCTTTAATGTAGAGGTCCATACTATCAAAAGTGTCAACCCTTTCCTTATGAGGGTAAAAAAATCCTTAAATAAGGCCCCTTATTCTGCTCCTGCCTCTAGGTTGTCAGGCTATGAATAAGCACTGTCACCAAAACACGCCTGTACGTCTATTGCATTGTTTTTTCCATTCGATAAGGGGCACTTAGTTTTTTTCTATTTTTGAAAGAATTTAGTATTTTGTGCAACACCGGATCATTGGCCAGTATGAATATGTGTGCAACATGTAGCAGGCAAGCAGGTAGCATCTAAAGCAGGCATTCTGACTTGTCTAGCCCAATAATTAACAAGAAACCAGATTTGATCAACTTACTCAACCTACACACAACTTGCTCAAGCCTATTCTGACCTGCTGCCCAAACAATGATGTAGTACGGCTGAGAAAATGAGCCTTAACACCAAAATGAATGACTTGTCCAAGTCCCCCAGAAACAGGCAGCACCAGTGCATCAAGTGCCCATAAGTCCTACAATCAACCCTCATCGCTCCCTCAACTGAGCTACAGGGCCACAATGCGACTTAGATCGGCACCTCCTCTGCCCAAGTCAAGCATATATTCCTTCTACATCCCTTCATCTCTTCATGTGTCCCAAAAGACTCTCAAACCATAAGGGTAAACCAATTATGGCAAAGCAATCTACTAAGCAAAATGCTTCAAGCTCCCCAAGATCAGCCCACAAAATACAGCCCAGAAGTCCTTTTCAGCTCGCCACTAAAGGCAGCCACAACCCCCAGCACTACAAGTTAACCCCAATATGTTCTTTTCAGTAACGCTATATGTAAGCGATCAATGAAACAACACAATTTTTCAGAGGGAAAGTAACTAAAGTTCATGCCAAGGTAGGTGGCCAGCATAGGATATGTCCACAAACTTGTCCAATGGATTATAAAGATGAATCTCCTGAAGTAGTAATTCTTCAAGCATGGGCAAATAGTACCACTAGACATAATGCAGATGAAGTCACGCCAAGCAGAATCTCGCACATACATCAACTCTGCATAAATTTCCTTCTGCACATGTGATCATATCCGGAGTACTTCCAAGACTTTGCCCCCTAAACACCAGTAACCACCACATCGTGTTCCCTACCAACTCAACAACAGTGTTTGAAATGAACTGGAGGAATAATTCCAGAATAACGTATTGGGGACAATGCCCTCACCCTTTGTACACCTGGCACAGGGAATCCTAGAATATTTGTTTTGGGGATGAATGTTTCATGTAAACAACAAAGGGTTAGGTATACTTGTAATGAATCTGCGTTTTGCAATTTTATCTGTTTTCCCATACTGGAACCCGCAAATGCCAATGACTTTGACCATCATTTTGGCTCCTACAAAAACTTATGGAATTTTAACCAGTAAACCTCGTAAATAACCTTTCCACACTAATTCAATTCTAATAGTTCTCTAATATTCACTCAATTTGTGCTTCCTGTAACACATTAATTAGACTGAATCCTGAATGTGTTTCATGTAGCTCTGCTCTTTAATTTTCACAAAGGTCAGTGGCATAACTATAATATTTTAACAAACTGGGTTTTGTAACATGTTTTCACACACAAATGTATATTATATGAATTACCATTTGTCTGACTTTTGTTTTTGACAATAAACTGTATTTAATGATCAGTGTAATGCACATAGTTAGAAGAAATATTGATAGTATTGTTTCAAAGGTATTGTAACAATTACACCATGTCCTCTCAAATTACTCCCACACCTTGGCAGAGCTCATTCTTGTTTGTTGCGTATTTGTAATAAGTTATCAGGTCTCAACCATCATATACGTCAGTAGTGTCTGCCTTTAGATTTTCATGTTCATTGTATAAAATATGGGCCCTCTAATCCAAATGTAACTTCCTGGTGCTGTTACCAATTTTTTTTTCAATGTAGCTAACAAGGAGTTACCCTTTTCCAATATGTTCTTGAAACTGAAGTTTCCATCAATTGGCAAAGGTCCAAAAGCTCATCTTAATGTTCGTAAACTAGTTAAAAATATTGATAATATTAATATTGCATATCTAATGATATTGATATCTTCCTTTATTGTGAGTAAACGTGGTTAAATAGTGATATTGATGCCAGTGAAAGACATATTTCTTGTTACACACTTTATCGTAAAGATCGTACTAAACAGAATTCGTGGTGGTGGTAGCATGTTATTAAAAAATAATTTATTGTACATGAAAGGACTGATATTTTGGACGATGAGAGAGGCACTATGGATGCAGTTTAAATTTACCTGTACTAAACCCATTCTCTGTTGCGAGTGTTTATAGACACCGACATGTATATGAATATCTTGATAACTTAGTGATATTATTACAAACACTACTGCGTCTAATCTAATCCTGAATTATTGTTTTAGGTGACTTTATTTAGATTTACAAACAAACTCAGCTCAAAAATCAATAGTTTTTGTTGAAATAATTGTCACTTACCCAACTTATTAATGAAGCCTATATGAAATCACTGACACTACTAGAAACAAACTATTTGATCTTGCTCTGTCTCAAACCTGAATAGATCTCTCAATTGGTGTCTGTCATATCGGTATAAGTGCCATTCACTCATCTATCTCATCAAAAGCTAATAATAAAAAAGCTCCTCCTAAAATAGTTCAACCGGTCATTAAAATATTCAGTACTGAATATTTTAATTTTGGATGTAAGCTCTGTCCAATTGGCATGGAAATTCATCAAATTTGTTCAGTTGATGATGCTTGGAATGCTTGGAAATACAAATTTTACTAGTATTGTTAAAAACATTGCCCCTTTTTGTTGAAGGAGGGTGAAAGAATCATTGCCAGAATGGAATTTCACAGGAATCAATCGCCCCCTTTCCTCGTGAAAGAGATTATCATATTGCTAAAGCGCATAAAAACAATGGATGATAAGATTGGATAAAAGCCAAACATCAGGAATAAATTTAATAACCTAATCCAACTCTTAAAAAAAAAACGAAACTTATTTGTAATAATCTAAATAATTTAAAAATAATCCCAAACAGCTCTGGAGAAACCAAGTAAAAGGTAATTCCTAGCAAAAAACCTAGTGTAACCCTACTTTAATAAAATTTACAGGATGAACACCTACTGGTAACATTAATAGTAGCATAATGCTAAAGACGCTTCAAATGAGTTTAATTCTTACTTCACAAGTATAGGTAGAACTCTGCTTCTAATTTCATGAATAACCGTGCCAATTCTTTACAAATTGACAATAATGTGCATGATATCAACCTAATCATGTTAAATTACCATTATCACTGATGATTATTTTTAAAAATGTATTTAGTGAACTATCACCTAATACCGCATCTGGATGATGATATAACACCTCACTTTTAAAATTGTCCTCGCCCTATATTTGTCTTCTCTATCTATTTTGTGTAATCTCTTTCACTTCAACATCAATTTTTCCAACAGATTTGGAAAATGCTAAGTGACAACCTATTTTTTTAATTCTGGTGATGCATGTAATTTAGAACTCATTAATAGTATCCTTTCATATATCTGTAGTACAAATTATTCTTGAAAGATTGTTCATAATCAATTGTATAATTCTCTTACATCACATGATTATGTTCTAAGTGAGTGCCAATCTGGTTTTCGACCAATCATTCCACTTCTACCATTTACTTGACTTTCAATATTATGTACTCCAAAAACAACTTCCAAGAACCATTGATAAAGTTTTTGCAATTGGAGTTATCTTTTAGATTTGAAAAAGGCATTGATACGTGAACCATGAATTGTATCAATGAACAAATGATTATGGTATTCAAAATAATGAGCTTAAATGGTTCCAATCATATAAAAGTCATCGAAACAGTTTGTTTGGTATTGTATCTTACTATCAGAGTTTAAACACAATCGATTATAGGTGTTCCCCAATACGTATTTTAGGTCTTTTACTCTTCCTGATTTACATAAATTCACTCCCAAGCTCTGTTAATTGTAAATTATTATGTATGCAGATGATACATCTCTTTTCGTAAATCAAGATCCAGATATTTTGGAAAAATTCTTAATAACAAACTAAAGGTTATTGCTAACTGGTTTCTCTGAAAATGACTTAACTTTAAAATGAAAAGACAAAGTAATATGGTTTTTTGGTTCACCTCATATTGTAAGTAAATTTTATAAGCTTAGTGTTTAAATATGGCGATAATGTTCTTGATAATGTTAAAGAATTCAAATAATCTCGGTGTTACTTGAGTCCTCACTTTTCATGGACCCCACATATCAATGTCCAATAATTCACAAGGTTTCAAAGAAAATTGGTATTATTATACGTGTTAAATGTTTGTTTACCTTCAAGTATTCTTGCATGTTAGTATGCATTGGTGTTGCCTCATTTTGATTATTGTTCGTGTTTGGACAAACAGTTCAAAACCAATTTAGCATCCTGCAAATCCAGCACATAGCTTGCCAGATTCATATTCAGTGGGGCTGCTATCTTATCAACCAATTGATGACATGTTAAATTAGCTTGCTGGTCCAGACGTTCACAAACATTGGATCTTGCCTGAGTACTGTTGTATGTTCAAATGTGTAAAAAAACCCAAATCTTGCACCTACTTACCTTTCGTCTATTTTTAGTATAAGTCTTCTCAGCTTCATATCCTACAATAATAAGAAGAGTTGCTCCCTTAATATTCCTAAGTATAACTCAAATTCAGGATTACGCACTTTTCATTACCGTGGCTTTTAACTTTGGATAGTATCCATCGACTAGTAGAATTAATATCCATGTACCAATATTTCAGTACCTGTTTTCAAACTAATATTATACACACTTATGTAATTTCCTTTATGTTCATTATTCTTTTTAATTGTGAACGGTTAAGTATTTGTATTTCAGTTGCTTTTGTTGTTGCAGATCTTTAACTTGTATAACTTGTTACAAAAGTGTATAACTTAAACAGGGCCCTCAGGAGAGCAGTACTTAAATACTGATGAGGCTATTCTGTATAAATAAAATGTATAAATAAATAAAAGAATTTAACTGCATGTTGAAGGATGTGTGTTGGCAGAATACTGAATTCATGCCTCTATTTTTCATTTTTACAAAAAAAACAAAATTGACAAATTCAGGGTCGGTAGGGTCTGTAAAACAGTTTTTGTTTTTCCGCCTAATAGATACTGTAAAAAGTCTTATCCAGACATAAATTGAGACACACCATAAAAAAACCCCTCGATCAATGTAAGACTGGTGGGTAAAGATTTCAGCTCAAATCAGGGAAGAGAACTACATTAAAATAGATATAATGGTGTGTGACACAATTAAAATCATGGTTCGGTTTTTCACATGTGTTCTCCCTCACATGAAAGCTTAAGGATATCACCCAAAATATATAATTACAAAGTTTGAAATAATTATATGAATTGAGCATGAATACACAATATATTGGTGTATCTTTGAGCTTTTAAATATGTTTAAAGGTACCCATTAGCAGATGCCCTTGTGGGTGCTTTCCTGAATGAATAGGACTCACCCACAAGCTGTCCCCCTGCTAAGTGGGATATCTTCTGGTGCCCGGTGAAGTACCTTTTGGAGGCTTGTGGGGGTCTAGGGTTGGCAATGGGGTGGAAAGTTTTCTGGGATTTTGGAACTTTCCCGGAAACTTTCAAGGAATTTTGAAATTTTGAAGGGCCCGGGAATATTGGGAATTTTTTCGGAATTTTAAATTTTGGTTCTTTTAAGTTTTAAACCAATTTAAATCTTTTCATCCCCAGGAAACTTAAAACCATGTTCGCTAAGCCTTTCTTTCAAGTATTTACTGGTTTGGTGCGAACATGACTAGTGCTACAGCCATTAAGACTTATCTAGAGTGTAACCTACCATGTTAAGCACACACGGAAATTTTACTTACTGAAAGTAGCGCTTTCTGAAATCAGCAAAGACTATTTGCCCATTTTATTACAAAACTTGTCTACAGATTTAAATTGTCATTTTGTTCATCAGTGTAAATTTAAATTCCATTCTATGATACTGTATTCATCACAAAGATATTACATTCTAAAATACAAGGTGGTTAAAAAAACTATTAAAAATGGTAAAACATTCTATCTAGTCTGCTTTTAAAATATATAATGCCACTTTTTTTGGATCTGGAGGAAGGCGTTTAATGTCATTGTTTATAGCATTATATAATGAGTACTTTAATCATTACTTATCTTATATTTGGCAAGCAAAAACTTGACAAGATATGGTTTTACAAACAGTTGCAAATGAACGGGAAAATTCAAGTAATAATTAGTACCACATAGATTAAAACAACATTCATTAAATTTTTCAGCCAATTGTCTGATTCATATTTTGGAATCCCCATTTATTTATATATTTATAGCCTGTTCAGTTGGCATTTTGGATTACAACTAAAAAATCTGGATTTCCAAAAAATTGAATTGGCTGAATTTTCACCGAAAATGTTCATGCCTAGCCTGTTACAGGAAGCAGGCAGCATCAAAACATTTAAAGGGCAACAAGAGCTTTCACATATCAGGTGTCCCTAAAAAATCCGAAAATTCCTGATTTTTGCTCTGATGTAAGCTTTCCATAAAAATACCCCATCTAGACAGGATTAAGCTGAGAAATGTTTCTTTGGTACAAAAATTGTGCAATTTCTAATTCGGATAGGAGCAATACGAAAAAAAAATTCGGCCTATGTTTTACATGAAATATAAGCAATCAAAATCACCTTTTTTCTCTCTTGTAAGATTATTTCTGTAGTATATACAAGGTAAGATATATATTGAATGTCTAATTTATTTGAAAATTACTTTATGACCACAATATTTGGAGTGCTCAAAATCTCTCGTGAACCTTTAAGTAAGTTAAAGCTGTTTTGAATTGCTCACTATGGGTCACAAGACCTGTGAAGTGACAGAATACTAAATAAAAAAATACATCACAGCCCCGGACCACGAGTGATCGTTGATGTAACGGTTTGTGAATGGGACCACCAACATGAGGACACCAACATGATCGCCCCACTAAACCCCTCTTCTATTCCACCAAGTTACATCATTGAGCACTTGCTGATTTCATACCGAAGCAATATATTGAGGAGTTAACATTTTAACCACACACACCCACACCCACGACCATCTGAGTAATCCCATGTGACCTTCTGCAATTCGTGCAGATAACACAAAAATGACCCAAAAGTATTGTTTTTGTAAAAGAGTTGGTGCTATTCATTTCCAGTGTTTAAAAACTGCTGGTTTTTGCTTGTATGTTCTTCTGAAGCATTCAGAGTATGCCGAATCGAACAAAGGACCAAATTTAATTCAAGATTTTGAAATTCACCACTTTCCCGAAAATTCCTAAAAATCCATAAATTCCGTAAATCCCAAAATTCCATGGAAATTTGCCGCTCTGAAAATTCCGGGAATTTTGCAACCCTATGGGGGTCTTTAGTGGCCAAACATCAGACAAGCATCCGGTGAGCATCGGGATTACTATTGGATGCCTTGTGGGTGCTCCTATTATGTGGGTCAACTAGCTAGCTCCTGAGGTGCCCATTGGCAGATGCTTGTGGGTGCCTTGGTCAAACGTGGCTAGTAGATGTCCTTGCAGTACCATAAACATACGATCCTTGTAGAGGGTCACCTCTACTCCATGCGTCATTTTAACATAGACCATTCAGAGACGGCTATACACACACTTTCCACTGCAGCTTGTACCAATGAACAGCTGTCTCACATATCTATATGGTCATATCTCTTTTTTGCATGGCCATCACCATCCTAACGTGCTTAAATATGTCCAGGACCATACTCCCCAACACGATCCTGTGTAGACACATCCAGCCATCGGGAGTGGCTTTATGTCTACTGCTACTTCTTCACTAGCTATATGGGCTGCATAAATTGGCTTTGGCTGCAGAGGCATAAGCGTGGTGACGATGGTGAAGAATGCTAATTTTGGGCTCATGCAACCAGTTGGCATGAGTACCAGTTGAAGACTTTTTGATCAATATGAAGAATATCTTTGAGATGACACCGGGAGATACTCAGTGGCACACACTAATGCAGGCAATCATTGACGCGTGTACCCACCCTCCTCACTGGTCGCCAAATATCGACGCCGACTCGACGCCGAAGCTTTAGGTCATATCTTTCTTGCTATAGTGAAGTCCTTGCGTCTTTTATTTTCATTTGGTGAAGCTTTAACCTATACGGTTTTTTGAAAGGGGTGAAGCTTTGACGTGTGATTTGTGATTCCTGGTGATAAGACCTGAATAAGACGTCGAATCCATTGCCGTCGGTCGCGTCGAAACCCTGTCGAAATCGTGCATTTCTCACAATCCTCACAAAGGCACCATGACGAATCACCCGCCGTCCGGCGGATCACCGAACAGAGAGCCGGCAGCACTGCACTTATAAAACTCTAACATTTTGGTGTAGTTCTTGTTATCAAAATCAATAAGTGTTTGCGACGCACGGGGTATCCACTTACCACGCAGCTGCGAACCGAGTTTTGAAGTGGTACACCCCTATAAATGTGTTGTATTGAAAGAGTAAATGATAATCTTTGGGATAACCCGAGATCATGACTGATCAACGTTTGGCTTTATGGTCTACCTCACTGTTTTTGTACCAACTTTATCTTCAAACAACATCGATGTGATAAATAATTGAATTGCGATCAGCTGATTGCCGGTACTAACCATTGGCTGTAACGTTGATGGACTTTCTCATTTTATGTCCAAGGGATGACAAAGACGTAAATAGTTAATCACAATACTATTAAAATTAAAACAACCTTATGAACTATAGGGTAGGCCCTCTACATCAGTTCAAAAATCTATTGTGATTTAAAAAAAGATAGCAATTCAGAAATTTAAAAATATAATGTTTAAACCAGGTTTATAATTTTAAATAACGAGGACCCTCCCTTTCACCATCCAACAACACCCCCGCTTACGCGGTCAAAACTACAAAGCAAAGGAAAAGCAAAAGAAGATCACCGGGTTGAAATAACATAAAACAACACACTATGGACATTGAATAAAGATGAGTCGATTTTGATTTGCGGTGTGAAAATGAATAACCTATATTCCGATCAAGCAAAGATCGGTGCAAATAGAGACCCATGAAAATATTTTTCCACATCCATTTACAAATTCCCGCCTCGCAACTGAATGAAGACGTAACCAACCACAATGGGCTAATGGCCGTCATAGTCGACGAGTTTCCCACTTCCGCTCGTCAAGGGTTCCATCCGCACGTGCCTTTTTGAGCTGTTATTTTCTCGATACTTGTTTTCCAGATTTAACTCCTTACTTAAAAATTTATGATATATTATTTTTCTTCGTATATTTTAGTGTTATTTTTTCGGTGTTTACTTACTATTGCGTACACTTGTGTTTTTAATTTGTGTTAATCGTCACTATTTTGAACGAGCTTGTTGTGAAAACTGGGCTTGTGTAAAAAACTGTCAATCATCGAGACGTAATATGCTTTATGTTGTGCCGCTCTACCGACAGCAAATTCGATTGTTCTTGTTTGGCCGGTTGATCCTGGAAGACCCCCTTCTTATTGCTCCGATTGTTGTGGTTTATCTTCAAATATTATGAAATGGGGAAAGTTTTTTGACAGCAGTTAATGATTTTTTTCCTTTTCCCGGCTAAATTCAGTGTTCAAATGTGATTTTCAACCAGAGAAGTGGTATTTGACGAAGAATTATGGACCGCAACTTGCCACCACCATGACGAAATAACGGCCTTGGGAAAAATAAACAGCTTCGGGAAAAAGCATAATTGAATCACACAAACCTTTGCAGAAGAATCATCCGTCTCTGCTTATAGTAGGGGCCCTCATAAAAGGAATACATACACGTTTAGCAACATCAATAAGGTAATCTTGATCAATTAGCTCATCATTTTTAGGAACAGGAATTAAATCATAGCTAACGTTTTTTTTTTCAGGCGAATAGTTAATCAAGCAAAATAAGTAAATTGTTTATTTCAAACGTCAGGAAATCCGATTACCCCGGGAGAATTACCCAAGTATGTATTACGATATTACCGTGAACGGCGATACTGTCCACCCTTAAACTTAGTAAAACCCTTTCCAATAAAAATAGTCTTTATATGCTTGCAAAAATCTAAATGTAAACAAATTTAGGCAGCATTGTTTGTGAATAATGTTTTTGTTTAGTATTAGTATACTTCAAGCCTATGGAGAATATACTTTGCCAAAAGAGAAATAACAATTCAATTGAAACTATCAAGTATCGTGATTTGTGCATCTTGCACATACCAATCTATACATACACACATATATACACCCTACACAAGCACATACACAGACACACATACATTACCTACATACTAAACATAACATGCGCACCCACCCACCCACCCACACAATCTAACGCAAAAAATCTTTGGATGTTAATTTTTTCACTCTTGTCTCTTGGAAATCCACAGACAACCACACACCATACACACATACGAACTTTAGCAAACTTTGTGTGGTACCGGCCACAGGTAAACAAAAAAAAAACGTTCTGATATCAGTAGTTTGTGGGACAATTTGTGGCCACATTCTAATCAGTACTTATGGGATCAGAATAGCCGATTTAAGCATCCTCGGTTGGTTATGTTAGGGCTTCTTTGAATTTTTTAACTTCAAGAATTTTTCCTTAAGTTCTCTTTCTATTTGTACTGTAGTAAGAAACACACATTTGGATCCAGACATTCTGATTGGGTCCGTCCTGTATAAGGTGTGTTTTCAAACATCTGGCAATTTCACCTTTTTATCATTACACGTAGGCTATACTATCATAGTTCAAAAATACTCATCCCTCTCCAGTTATTACCTGCCATGCAACTTAAGGTTCATAGCTAATATGCTGATTGTGCGTCTTTAAGCACAGTTCTCTCCTTCAACAGAGCTCTTCTTGGCCCTATAAAATCACCATCTTATGTTTGGTGTTGAAATTTTGTCATTTCCACCAGAGATCTAGGGTAATCTGACTCCCAAATTAAAAAAAAAGAAAAAAATCTATTGATATAATAAAACAAAATGGCTCCATTAATTCTGAGCATTGGATGCCACATCCAGATCATCGAATATTTGTTTCATATAAGGTATGTTATTTTATGTCATTGAAGACTATGCAAAGACCTCTACTATGTACTGCTATATTAAGTCCATACAGCTAACTTGGTCCCTGCAATGGTATTATATTATTTTGTACATGCTTTAAGTGGAATTACCCCTTCAAGGGCTAAAAATAAATCTACAAATTGAAACTGAGGACGAAATTACCTTTCTATTGCTTTTGTTTGACGACACTCGGAGCTTCCGTCAAAAGTTATGATCGAAAATGTAACTTCGCAAACTGAAATCACTTATCATATTTCTGATGTATTTTATTGTTTTCTCAAGCTGCGAGTTTATTTTTTCCATTTAAAAAAATCATATCTCACAGTAAAAATAAAGCTTTTGATCTCTAGTTTTCAACAATTATTTGTTAAAATTGAAGCACTTATTATCTGATTGGATAATAAAAGTAAAATAGCAATTCTTTAAATATAACTAACTAAAAAACAGTGTTTTCTAGTATTAAAATGCATATCCTCGCAGTGAATTTTAAGGACAGTCATCCTTGTAACAAGGATTTATCAAAATGTATTATCTTATAGAGATGAGGATAAAAGCAAATTAAAACATACTTAATGGACTATGCATTGAACTAAATATGCCACTGCCCCAGGAGAACTGGTTTAAGAGGGGACTTTGTGGCCCAGTTAGCAAAAATATTTTTTTTTTTAATTTACCGTGTTGTTAGGTCGTTGTTAGGTCTTTTGTATTTTTCTATTCAATTCTATTCAATTACTATTTTTTTTAATTTTAGGTTGTTTTTTTGTTTTATTGTTGGTTTTTTCTTTTTGAAAAGGGGGGTTTAAAACAAGAATGATATATCGTTAAAATTCACTTAAGATATCGGCAATTTAGTCTAGAAACACTGTTTTTCAAGTTTTAGTAGTATTTTAGAAATGCTATTTTATGTCTATTATTGGTTAGAAAAATAAGTGCTTCAAGTTTCACAAATAATTTGTGGAAACTAGAGATCAACAGCTTATTTACTTTTTGAGGTATATGATGTTTTTAACTTGAAAAATTAAATACGCAGCTTGAGAAAACATAAAATCTAAGAAATATGATTAGAGATTTCAGTTTGCGAAGTTTACTTTTCGATCATAACTTTTGAACAAAAGCTCCGTTGTCCGTCTAAACAAAAAGCATAGAAAGGTAATTTTCCTCAGTTTTCAATATGTAGTTTTTAATTTTAGCCCTCTGAAGGGGTAATTCCAACTTAATGTAACTCATAAATACGGACTCCTTTGATCTAGACAAAATTGAGCAAGACTCCTCAATGCTTGTGTTTCGAAATTTGGACCCCAACCTGATTATTGTTCCATCAACAGAGGGCGCTATTAAACAAAAAACAAAAATGTTTTTTATAATTTTAAAGTTGAAGATTGAATTCTAAAAAACCCATTTTGAAAACACACCTCAAAAAATTGGAACTCCTGCATATTCCTAAGAAAACAACAAAAGCATCGACATTAATTTCAGAGAAAAAATTTTGTGGACCGCTGTCGGTCCCACAATTAATATAGTGGTCCCACATTCTTGGTGTGATTCAAACACTGGACCCAGAAATTGGGTATAAGTTAGTACACCACCACTGATATATACATACACACACGCCCACACACGCTCGCACCCACACGCACAATGCAACGCACAAAATCTTTAGATGTAGTTTTCAAAATACTCTTGGAAATGGATTTCAACTCTTGGAAATTTGACCCCAAGAGTGAATCACTCTTTTGAAAAAATCCTTAAACTTTGTAACCACGCCAACACATGTTTTTTACATTTTAAGGAGTTAACATGTGTAAATGCCCTGTAATTTGTACACACATAAATTTAAATCCAGGGGTATTGTCCAAAATGATGATCAAAAGTTTCACATGACAAATTTTTAGTGTACATTTATTTATAAACCACCTGTCAAAGCTAACACTGCAAACCTGAACTTGTGTCTGGAACAAGGGAACATTTTAACAATAGATAGTGTTTTTTTACCGTTAAAACAATAGTAAACAAGAGTTTGTAGTTAAAATAGGTTTTGTATACATATTATAAGCTTTGTTTTTTATTGTTATAACAACAAAAAGGTATCTGACGGAACATTGATAAAACAAAATAAATAATATGTTGCTGCATCTTTGAAACCCGATTGACTTGTTTGTTTTTTGTAATAAGTGTGGAATTCAGGATTTGATCATAATTGTAGTCATGGTCTGTAATAAATGAACATTGGTGGAAGTATGATTGTAAAAGACGAAGCTTGAAATACATCAAAACTAATAGGTGAAGGTGAAACAGTGGTGAAGCTTAACTATGCAATGGCAATTAATGATGAAACACGTAGTGAAGCTTGAAAACTATTAATTTTCGTATGGGTGAAACGGTGGGTGAAGCTTCAATCTGCAAATGTGACAAACGTTAAGCGCACCTTTGGAAATAAAAGCAAAGGGTGAAGCCTGACTAACAAATTTGCAGAAATAGTGATACCGTGACTTTGTTTTTTGGTAACAGTTAAGTAAGTGGTGACATTACGTGATAAATAATTGGCCCAGGTGAAGGTGATGACGTGAGGGTGGGTCCATGCTTCAAAGTGACGCCTGCATAAAGAAAAAGCAAATGTTCATTATTAGCTCCTGCTGAATGTGAACGTCCTTGCAGTTACAGGAGGAGATTTTTTAGGATACAAATTTCTCATAAATTGCACTTGATTGGTGTAGACCACCTACCGAGAACGTTTTGAAAGTTTATTGGACAACAGTGCAAAAGAAAACTGCAAACCTTGTTTTGAACTTGCAATTGCCTGCTATCGTAATCGTTCCCATAGAAAACCATTCTTTGACTTTGTCGTGCACACAAACTACTAATCATCATCTTATTACATAAAGACGACATATTTTTGACTTATTTCACTTCAGGTGTGATCTACTACATTGGTTAAGCTTCAAAATGTAAAAAAACCGGGGTTTGAGAAAATTGGGGGCGCTTCTTTCTGGAAATCTCAGTCTCTTATGGACATTCAGAGATTCTGATCCACAATGCCACATTCCTTCAATTATACAATGCAATGCATGCAGGCTCAATAAAACCTAATCCACACAACTACCTATTGTACGAGTCAGCGTGTAGTGCCTCTGTATGAATATAAATTTTTGAGGTTTTATTTCCGCGAATTTCGCGATTGGACACAAAGGCAAAATCAAGAACTCACGAAGAACTTTTGCAATAGATTTTAAAATAAAATGTGAACACAGGTATTAAATTACAGGATATCTAATGCTACCTATATGTAAAGATAACTTATGTCACTTTGATGACTTGGTTTTAGGATATATGCTACATAAACTATTATCACTTTGACTATATTTTTTACCATTGCCCCCTTCAAAGCAGGTCATATTGTATATATATAAATTTAAAAGTCAAAATTAATGGAGTTCTAATACAGACTACCATATTACTGCAGTTTCATTTTTACTCTTCAATGCGAATGTTTACAAAAGATTTGTCTCATATGGAATGTGCGTGCTGTCGTTTGGGTAGCCACAATTTGCCGGCACCCATTTTTATCTGCTCCCAGTTGAAGTGAGGCAGGCCCTTGATGGAATAAAGTGCACGTTATACTGACTGTACGTTATTCCGTCAAGGCTCTCATCAAACTGGGAGATAAAGTGGGTGCCCAAATTGTGGCTACCCTGGTTTTGTGTGGCATTCTTGCGTTTCCTACTACACACACATATGTCATTATCGAATCGCCATCTTAATTGACCAGAAGTCGGCTACACTAATTAAAGTTAATTAAAACACAAACATGTTTTAAGACCTATTCAAACCTTTACAGGAGGACCCGTACAACAAATATTTTTTATCTTTTGGTGAATCACTGACAGTGTCTTTAACCAATGATATCATTGTTACAGATCACGAAGGTTGAACCTCATTCTTTTTTGTGTGGAGTTTTCCCCCAATGATTATGTTCATATTTTTTAGCTGAAATATTTTTGTAGATGATAGATTTCTCAATACCTCTTTCTCTGAAGATCGGCAGAAGTTGAACATGTTTACATTGAAAAATACCCTGAATGTGTTGCGGTAACACTAGCGAAACGTTACGGAACTAATTTGCAACGCACAAATATGGCTTACCTCAATGGCTCTATCGATTGATCTCAGTAATTAGGACCCGTCGGTCTGGGTTCGAATTCCTCTTTGGGCTGATTTTTTTAAAATTGTTTAACGATGTTTGACACGGTACAGAAATTAAACTCTCTCAATATCCCAAACATCGTCCCCTGTCCTATTCTTTTCTGGTGTATGTTAAATCGTTGTTTAATTGTATTTTTAGAAATGTTTATTGTTTGAGTGTAAGAGAGATGTTTTTTTGCATATGCCATCACAAAAGTCGTACTTTATACCTAATTAAATGTATAAATTATAAATTAATTAACCCTCGTCTTCCGAGGGGGGGTTGTTACCGCTCTCTTCTATTCTTTTCACCCTACTAAAACCCAATTTCCAGTATCAAATGAGTTAATGTAATTGCCAACTAACATTTTATGCTCCATTTCATGCCCCCATAAAAACACTACCGGGGTATAGGAAAGGTAACGGGTCATCCCAAAGTGATGGATAGGGCATGGCAATCACCCCCCCCCCTTCGGGAGGGAAATGCCAACACGCCGAGTACGACACAGGAATATCACAGACATTTGATTTTAGTTGCAATAGATAGCAGGTCCTCCTTCCTTTGATACCAAAATGAGTTCCAACATATGCATACTAACATGTCATAATGACGTCATAATGTCTCTACATGATGGAAAATGTTTAAGTGTTACAATATGAGCCAGTAAATTTGCAAAATATCAATGTTTCTTCCTATATGCAGTATTTTCATACTTTATTACCTTATGACGTCATAGTGACGTCATCATTTCTACTTCATATTTTGATACCAATGGAAAGAATAAACTCTAAGCTATACTGTAGGTACATGTACCAAATTTATAGGAATTGGATGTTCAATAAAGAAAATTCAAGAGGGTGGTACCCCCTTCTGGTGTGGTGTTATAAAAATTGCTCAGGTAGACAAGGGTTAATAAGCAATAGTTTAAATGATGAAATGTCATGCTATTGGGACGTTTTCCATTAATTTCAGAACAAATTTTTTCCTGATCTTTCAATTTCTTCATTGCCATCATGATTTACATCATGCTATTTGAGGCGGGCTGAACTTTCCCAGTATTCTTCGAAGAGCGAAGGCCAGTCAGCCCTCCTGCTGAGAGGGTGATTATCGCATTACCTTAAGCCGGTAAATGGTATCATGGTGGGATTTAATAACAAAAGGCGGCAACGTGATAGGGTCTATGAAACTAGTGTGTTGTTGGTCCTTCTCTCTACTAGGTCCATGGTTTGTCTTTGCACATTTGGCTTTTACCAACCTTTACATTTGAAGCTATTTAATAAAGCAGCTCTCGGTCTTCGGATGATCAATGGGCACCCACAAACCAAGTTTCAGGAATGTGCGACCACCAGTCTCTGAAAAAATAGACGTGGTTAAACAGACACACAGACAGACCACCAGTATTTTAATTGCATACTAATGAACAGATGTGAAAAGGGATAGAAATTCAATAACATTTCTTCAAGACTCTTGTGGTTACATATGGGAATTCAAGTGGCATGCCTGTGGCAGGCCATCCATTCGGCAGACCATTCGGCAGACCATCCATTTGGCAGGCCATCCATTTGGCAGGCCATCCATTGGGCAGGCCATCCATTTGGCAGACCATCCATTTGGCAGGCCATCCATTGGGCAGGCCATCCATTTGGCAGACCATCCATTTGGCAGGCCTGCCACGTGCCTGCCCCTCATTTAAATATTTCTGCCTGTGGACAGGCCTGTGGATGGCTTAGTGCAGGCATGCCAAATAAATGGTCTGTGGCAGGCCTGCCAAATGGATGGCCTGCCAAGCGGATGGCCTGCCAAGAAGATGGTCTGCAAAGCGGATGGCCTGCCAAGCGGATGGCCTGCCAAATGGATGGCCTGCCACAGGTATCCCCTAATTTAAATATTTCGGTCTGCAGAAGGCGTAATGGGTGGCCTAATGCAGGCCATCCACTTGATGGCCTAGTGCAGGCCATCCACTTTGGTAAGGGTAAGTAACATAATAATAAAAGTATACCTGGTTTGTGTGCATAACTGGTCTGGTGTGTGTGTGGAATAAATGGAAAGATGGAGAGAATTCTAGACGATTGCTTAACTGAGTGCATTGTGCTAGAATAGAAAGTGAATCACTGAATATCACTGAACTATAGGTGGCACACTGCTGCATGTACAGTAATTGGGAATTAGTGTTATGATTACATAGATCCATGGAACTAACATGAAAATTCTAGTAAGCTCGAGACTTGTGATGTAATGTGCTATGTTTAATGCATGACTCATAGAGACAATGCTAGATCCTTATGGAACGGTGTATATACATATACATTTTGTTTTTAAATTTTCAAAACAATTCAATTTCAAAACAAAATAAATTGTATATGTAAATATAAATCTGATGCTATCCGCTAGGAAAGTGATGGACATCTTTCGGACCTAACACCTATGGATGATATCTATCACTCCTCCACCAACCCATACTTGATAGCTCAGTTGGTTAGAGCGCCCTGCTAGTAATACGGAGGTCGCCAGATCGAATCCGGCCAAGTGCACATGGGTTTTTTTTTTAAAACTTATGTGCACTGGATCCCGGCACTGGATATCTCCAGGGAAAGGTAGAACTAAGTACTTAAAATTTATGTATGTGGTTATTAGACAAAATGGAATTAGGCAAAGTGATGATAGACCACTGGCCTAGATCCATCTTGACTTCCAATGACTCCCTGTGAACTTTGACCCTGTGAGAGGTATGTTGCTGCCAGGGTGATCTCACAAGTTTTAACTTAATCCTTTTATTTCAGATCACAACCAGACCAAAGTGCCACAGTGATGCCTATGATGGTTCTAGTCTGCAAGTATTGCACAAGATTTATTGACAACATCACTCGCTACAGATCCCATCTTTGCTACCATGAGCAGAACATCAAGCCATACTGGTATAACAATCCTAATTTACTACCAAAAGCAGGATGTTTAAAAAAGGATGGATGCAGAAAGGATAGGTTACAAGGAAAAGGGTCTTTCAGCCAATCTATGTACAACAAACAGCATGATGAAAACACACATCTAGGAGAAAAACCTCATCAATGTAAATACTGCAAGAAGTCATTCAGCCAATCTGTTAACAAGACCAAGCATGAAATGATACACACAGGAGAAAGACCTCATCAATGTAAGCACTGTGGTAAAGGATTTATCACTAAGAATAAAAAGATGCAACATGAAATGACACACACAGGGGAAAGACCTCATCAGTGTAAGCACTGTGGTAAAGGATTTATCACTAAGCATCAAAAGACAATCCATGAAATGACACACACAGGAAAAAGACCTCATCAATGTATGCACTGTGATAAAGGATTCACTACTATGCATCAAAGGACAAAACATGAAATGACACACACAGGAGAAAGACCTCATCAATGTAAACACTGTGGTAAAGGTTTCATCACTAAGTACGAGAAGACAAAACATGAAAAATCGAAACACACAGGAGAAAGACCTCATCAATGTAAACACTGTGGTAAAGGTTTCATCACTAAGTACGAGAAGACAAAACATGAAATGAAACACACAGGAGGAAGACCTCATCAGTGTAAAAACTGTGGTAAAGGATTTATTACTAAGCATGAAAAGACACGGCATGAAATGAGACACACAGGAGAAAGACCTCATCAATGTATGCACTGTGGTAAAGGTTTCACCACTAAAGGGGATAAGAAAAGGCATGAAATGATACACACAGGAGAAGGGCTACATCAATGTAAACACTGTGGTAAAGTTTTCACTACTAAAAAGAGCAAAACACGACATGAAATGACACACACAGGAAAAGGACCTCATCTATGACAGCACTGTGGTAAAGGTTTCATCACTAAGCACTATAAGACACATCATGAAATGACACACAGGAAGAAGACCTCATCAGTGTAGCCACTGTGGTAAAGGTTTTACTACTACGCAGCAGAAGACAATACATGAAATGACACACACAGGAGAAAGACCTCATCAGTGTTGCCAGAAGCAACATGAAATGAGACACACAGGAGAAAGACCTCTTCAGTGTTGCCACTGTGGCAAAGGTTTCAATACTAGGCGGCTGAAGACAAAACATGAAATGAGACGCACAAGAAAGACTTCATCAATGTAAACACTGTGCTATTAAATGTTTTACTAAGAACTATAAGATAATACATGAAAGGAGAAAAACCTTATCAATGTAAATACTGTAACAAGAGCATCAAGGATGCTGTGGCTTACTCCAGTGGTATAGTGTTGAGTTGTGCAATGAGATTGGAGGTGAAACCACTTATAGGTACAAGCAACAATGGCATGCTAAGTGATAATTCCCATATCCTAACGGCCCTTAACTGCATTTTTTCCACTTTTCAAAAATCACGGAGCGGACCTGTCTTGTTTTAGGAGGAAACTGCCCCTAGATCTAACAAGAAAAAAAATAATGCTACCTCCCTTTTTTGTGGTGAACATCAGGTATGTAGTCTTTTTCTGAAAAGGAAGTTAGGGATATAGGCCTATAGCCAGTAAAATTTGTTCATTGTTAAGGCCAAACAAAATCAAGTTTATTTCCAGTAGGTATTCCAAAAACCTAAATGTAAAATGCACTTTTTATTTTTAATTTTATTTTTTTTAAAGGATTTTCTGCTGAAAATGGCTCAAATTGGCTAAATGGCAAGTCAAGACAGTTGCACATCATATTTGACTGTCCAATTATTATTTAGTAAAACAAAATATTGGATCACTTAGATATTTTATAAAAGTGAAACGTTCTATCATCTCTCTACTCGCACTTTTTGGTCTAAAAATGCCAAATGCCCTCTGTAACAAAATAAACGGTAAATGGTGCTCCAAATTAAATGCACGGGCAATGGGAACAAACGTCATCATGTGATGCCACAAAGCGACTGACATTTTTGGCGAAATGAGTTATTTATATTAAAATGCAAAAGTAGAACCATTACGCTTAATTTGATACACATTTCAGTTGACAGTCTCAATTTATTGCAGAGTTATTAAGCTACATAGGCCTATTTAGGTGTAGATACGACTTTGTTGCACTCAAAATTGAATTTCCTGTGTCGTGCAACAAAGTCGTAACTGGTAGATACGACTTTGTTGCACGACACGGGAAAACTAGTATGTAGATATGACATTTTATTTCTTGTAAAACGATGGTTTTTAAAAAGGTTTATAAGTAAAAAATCTAAAATATTTTGTGAAAAGAGCAATTTCATTTTTTACCAAATTTATGCTAATTTCGGCACAAAAAAACCTTAAAAACGTATAAAAAATGAACTTCGAACCTTTTTCACTCATAATAACGCCCATACTCTTAATTAATTATTGACAAAGTACATGAATTGCATAATTTAACATCATATTTCAAGTATAAGGCTTCAATTTATTGCAGAGTTCTTAGGCTAATTAGGCCTAGTTAGGTGTAGATATGACTTTGTTTGGCCCTCAAAATTGCATTTCCTTTCCGAGTCGTAACTGGTAGATACTACTTTGTTATACACTACACCGTGAACTCATGTGTTCGTTCGGCCATTTTAATTACCAATTACTTTCTTAATATTATCACTTAAGTGGGAATGAATCTTTATAAGATATTTAAAAAAATGCATTTTTATCGCGTGTAAGAATTATTTTCATTTGAAAAGTCACAAAAGAATGAAACACAAAAATGCTTCTCCTGTAAAATCATGAAAATGCAGATACGACTTTGTTGCACTCACATGACGTATATAACAAAACTACTCCATCAACCACTGACTCCACCACCCATCACCCAACCCATTGGATCCTGTGTCCATCAATTACCTGACTATACCCCACCCATCAACCAACAACTCCACAACACCATGGAATACTGACTTTGTCCTTGTCAAGCACTGATTTCAGTACTCCATCAACTAGGGGCAGCAAAACACTACAAGACTAACTAATATAGGTTAAAAAAACCTAATTTTACACAATTTATTGCTTAAAGTAAAAATGGGCACTCTATTTGGTATCAATTTGAAGGGAAAATGTGGTGATTCATTTAAATTACATTAGGTTAAAAAAAAATTGCTGCACTGTTAAAGAGAGGAGATTGGAAACATCACCCACCCAAGTTGCTCCACAATGAGAACTTTTTAAACAGAGTTTGTCAACACGGTTTCACAATGAGGTCACAGTGGTTACCAATTTTGCCACGGATCTGGCCAGGCCTCTGACTGTGACAGTCTGCCAATTGCCGTAATCAATTTTCATGTTCATTCATCACACACAGTTTGGAGCTTCTGCGGTTGGGATATTACCAGAGCTTCGACATCTAAGGGACATAACAATGGCCCCATAATGCAGTGGACACACAGCAACCAGTTCTGCCATGTTTCTGCTAAGTCCGATGACGTATGAGATGGCAGAACAAATAATTTGACGCAATCATCCAATGGTGGTGCCCTGGGGTGAGAATGAGAAACCACCGTGACATCATCATAAACGGCACCCAATATCCACCCAATTCGCCTGGAGCTGATTCCAAGTCAGAAAAAAGTGCTTAAAAAGTCACTTTTCTCTTGTTTTATTCATCATCTGATTTTTTTGAACATAAATATATATATAACAGTATAAATGTAAAAACATATACAATTTAAACCAGGGCCACATCCTTTGCCATTTTGACTTCTCTTTAAGGTGGTATATCAGGGATTAAACAGTGAAATTTAGATGACATTGAGGATCAGGAAGGGCTTATGTATGGCCCAGGCCAGGAAGATTAATAACAGAAATTATTTACAGTAAGGGGTCCTACATATTAACTACTAGTATTGACATCCTCCCCAATTTTTCAATTTCCAGAAAATGTAGAAGCAAAACTACATCCTCTATTGACCTGATGGATTCACACCAGTAAATAACATGAGAAACAGGCAAGTCCAGCCCCCACTGCAATTTTTTTTTGTGACCCTCGCCTAAGTATACCCTAAAAACTAAAAAATCATGGTTGCTATCTATGTTAAGTATAAAATCTGTAGGAATATCAAAAACAGGTTGTCATTGATATGTTATTTTGATCTGACAAACCAATTTTAACCGGATTTCTTACAGGGAACACCTGACTGAAAAAGTGCTGTGACCTCCAGGATCCACGGTGCATGCTAGTCTTAACGGTCAAGTAGCTCAAAAATTTTGGGGATAACTATCCTAATTTCATGATTGATTAGGTAGGAGATATGATGATCTTCAAGCAGAATGTTAGCTTTAAGGTCTGAGATGTTCCATTGAGGAGAAGATTACGTTTTCATCTCGCCCATTTTGTACAGGAACGAATGGGACCAGTATTTAGTGGTGTGAAACCTATGGTCCCATTCGTTCCTGTACAAAATGGGCGAGATAAAAACGTTTTAGGACCATTTCATTTCCAAAGACCCTACTTTTCATGTCCAAAGCCATATTCTACCAAATTTTCTTCAAAACTCTTCAAAAGTAATAATGTGTATATGAATGCAATTAAGCTTCATAGCATAGAGCAGGGTTTAAACACTGGGACGAGTATTTAGTGGTGTGAAACATATGGTCCCATTCGTTCCTGTACAAAATGGGCTAGATGAAAAGGTCATTTTCTCCTCAATGGAACATCTCAGACCTTAAAGCTAAAATTCTGCTTGAAGATCATATCTCCTAACTAATCAATCATGAAATTGGGGTAGTTATCCCCAAAATTTTCTAGCCACTGGACCGTTAAGACTAGCATGCACTGTGGACCCTGGAGGTCACAGCACTTTTTCAGTCAGGTGTTCCCTGTAAGAATACGGTTAAAATTGGTTTGTCAGATCAAAATAACATATCAATGACAACCTTTTTTTTGACATTCCTACAGATTTTATACTTAATATTGATAGCAACCATGATTTGCAACCCAGATCTCACCATTTCTCTTAGTCTTTAGGGTATACTTAGGCAAGGGTCACCAAAAAACCCCACCTCATTTGCAGTGGGGGCTGGACTTACCTGTTTCTCATGTTATTTACTGGTGTGAATCCTAGAGAGACCTCAGATTTGTAAATTAATGCATTTCATGTCTGTTTGAAACCTCCTTCACATGTTGTGATCGTTCATGACAATGTTTTTTTTTAATTGAGCAACAAAATAGTATTGTCCTAACATATCCATATTCTGCTATCTACTGAAGATTTCTTAGATAGGGCTCACCAAAAACACTATTTCTGTTTTTTCCATTGGCCGTTATAATTGACGAAAACTTAACATGGGAAAGAACAATATTAAGTGCCATCTCTAAAACCATATCTAGAAATGTTGTATGCTTAAAAACTTAAATACTTTATTCCGAAACGCATTTTACCGTTTTCTTTGTATTGGGTAACTTATTCTGCCGTATTTAAACTATGGAATTTTGGTTTGGGGAAATTCTTGTAAAACTACCTGGATGATAAGAACTTACAAACACGGGCAGTTAGAAACAATTTTTGCAAGTTCACTTTAAATGTCAAGTAAGCCATTGTCAAGAACTCAATATTCTAAAATGTTATTGGGACAAGAATTTTTCAAATTGGAACTGGGCGTGTTTATGTTCAGTTTCAACTAGTCCCTTCCGAGGGGAAAAGAGAGAAAAAAGAAGGGTGGATGAATACACAGGGAAAGAGATACGAAAAAGACACTCCACGGGGGGTAGATGCAGTGAGTACACGGTACAAACAATACGAAAGAGGGAAAAACGCGCAGTGGAGGGAAAGCGGAAATAGAAAACGGCAAAAGGGACGCTAGGAAAAAAATCCATTTTTAAATGCTATTTCAATCAAATTTAAGATTCACAACTATCTCACGAGAAATGCAAAAGATTATGACCTGCAGAAAAATTAAACTAATTTTGCATCTAAAGGAGTCAGGTCATGCAGACCAAACCTCTGGAACATAATGCCTGATAATATAAAATAGAAAAAACACTAACTGATTCAGAAGAAGTATAAATATGCTCTCACTCATCAGCAAATTTAATTTGTCATTGATCCTGGAGCTTAACCCCTCCCCTTTCTAGTTTTTTTGTCCTTGTCTTTTTATGTTGGTCATTTTCCGTTACATTTCTTCGTTATTATTTAGTTTTTCATTAATGCAACAAAGTTTATTTGCTGGGGTGCCGCTTCTGGCCTCTTTTGGCCTTTTCGTCATCTCCTCACTACATTGCCTTGTTTTTTGTTATGTTTATGTAACCATCTTTTTTTAAAGTGCATGTATATTTATCATGTATTTATTCATGTTCCTATTGTTTTGTTATTGGACATAAAGATGAACTGAATACTGGAAATATTGAATAAAGCATATAATCAGAATAAAATAACTTACCCTTTGCTCCTTATACCTGGCCTTTGAGAATGCAAGGAAGGTGCTTACTTGGGGAGGGGAGTTTTTGCTTGTAAGCATGTCAACCCAAAGCGCTATAAGCTGATAATCAACCTCAATTTAACATGTAATCAAAATGCTTCACTTTCTGGATAACAAGAGTCGCCATCATTGGTAAAACCTGGTATGTACATCACAAGTTGTCATGGCCTATCTTTTATCCATAATTATATTGTGGCTATTTATCGGTTAAAAACATTGCACAAGCCCAGAACTGCTGAATTTTGCACCTTTAGACCTCGGTCATTTTACATTCAGTGGATTCAAAACTTCCTCTTCAGCCAGCCTAGAGTGTTTTACAGCTCCATTCACACTTCCTTACCTGGACTCTCATCATGCTCCTGCGCTGCTCCCCCCACACCTGCACAGACAACACTAGGCCAGGGGCTGCTTTAGTATCACTAGTGTTTTAAAAAAGTTGACAATCAAATGTGACTTACCAAGGTAAGGTGGAGGTCACAAACTATTTTTGCTAGTCTATACACACAGCTCCTTGATATATGGTCAAAGTAAACCCTGAATCTATCTACGAACAAATTGCCTTTGTATTAACATTGTCATTTTAATACTTTTTTGAAGAGTTTTGAAGAGATTTGGTAGAATGTGGCTTTGGCAATGAAAAGCATGGTCTCTGGAACTGAAATGGTCCTAAAATTTAATTTAATTTAATTTGTTATGTACCACATTTAACTACTTGTATTGATATCCTCCCCAATTTTTCAAAAAAAAAATTTGGCGCCAAAAAACGTAACATCCCTCTATTGACCTGATGGATTCACACAGCACCTAAATAAATAACATGAGATACAGGCAAGTACCATGCCCCCCACGGCAAATAAGCCGTTTTTGTTTTTGTTTGTTTTGTGAACCCTCACCTTAAGGTATACCCTAAAAACTAAAAAATCAGTGGCTTGCCCTATCTATATTAAGGCTATTGAAATCTCGCATAGGAATACAAAAAAGGTGTCAATTGAATATGTTCACTTTTGACTGACAAACATTTTAACAGATTTCTTACATGAAGAACACCTGACTGCAAAAAGTGCTGCCTGACCTCCAGGATCCACGGTGCATGCTAGTCTTAACGGTCAAGTAGCTCAAAAATTTTTGGCGGATAACTATAATAAACTTTAATGATGCCCGGATGGATTAGGTAGGAGATATGATTTCTTCAAGCAGAAGGTTAGATTGAAGTTGAGATGTTCCATTGAGGAGGAAATACGTTTCTCCTCGCCCATTTTGTACAGGAACGAATGGCAGCAGTATTTAGTGGTGTGAAACCTATGGTTCCCATTCGTGCCTGTACAAAATGGGCGAGATAAACGTTTTAGGACCATTTCGTCCAAAGACCCTACTTTCATGTCCAAAGCCGATTAATTACCAATTTCTTCAAAAGTAAACGTGTAATGAATGCCAATAAGTTCATAGGCATAAGATCAGGGTTTAAACACTGGGCCGAGTATTTAGTGAGTGAAAACCTATTGGTCCCATCGTTACCTGTACACAATGGGCGAGGATGAAAAGGTCATTTCCTCCCTCAATGGAACATCTCCAGACCTTAAAGCTTCCTAAAATTCGGATGAGATCACTATCCTACTTAATCACTCATGGAAATGGGGTATATCCCAAACTTTTCTAGCCACTGGACAGTAAAGACTAACATGCACTGTGGACCCTGGATGGTCACTAGCACTTTTGCAGTCAGGTGTTTCCCTGTAAGAATACGGGATTTAAAATGGTTTGTCAGATTCAAAAATCCATAATCATATCAATGACAACCTTTTTTTTTGACATTCTACAGATTTTATACTAAGATATTGATAGCAACCATGATTGAACCCAGATCTCACGATTTCTCTTAGTTTTTAGGGTATTCTTAGGGCAAGGGTCACCAAAACCCCACTCATTTGCAGAGGTGGGGGCTTGGACTTACTGTATTTATTAATGTTATTTTAATGTTGGAATCCTAGGGACCTCAGATTTGTAAATTAATTCATAATGTCATGTTTGAACCTCCTTCCACATGTTGTGATCGTTACTCATGACAATGTTTTTTTTAATTAAATGGCAACAAAATAGTATTGTCCATAACAATCCATATCTGCTTCTAACGAAGATTCTTAGATAGGGCTCACAAAAACACTATTTCTGTTTCCATTGGTTTTAAAAGCTATATCAGAAAATAAAATAAACTTACATCTTTGCTCCTCTAGCACCTGGCCTTTAGAAGAAGGAAAGGAAGGGCTACTTGGGGAGGGGGTTATCCGGGGGGGGGGGGGTGCGGGGGGGGGGGGGGGGGGTTGCTGTAGCATGTTCACACCAAAGCCTATTATAGCTTGATTTGATAAACACTTTCAATTTAACCATGTATCAAAAAATGAGATTCACTTTCTGGATCAAGAGCCGCCCATCATTGGTTAGTAAACCCTGGTATGACATAACAAAAGTTGTCATGGCCATCTTTTATCCATATATTGTTGTTTTATGGCTATTAATCGGTGTTAAAAACATTGCACAGCCAGCTGCTGAATTTTTTCACCTAGACTCGGTCATTTTACATTCGCTTCACCAAACTTACGTCAGCCAGCCTAGAGTGTTTTACAACTCCATTCACACTTACCTTACCTTGACTCTCGTCTAGAAGCAGTCTCCTGTGCTGGCCTCCCCCCCACACTCTGCACAGACAACACTAGGCCAGGGGGGACTGGCTTTAGTATCACGGAGTGTTTTAAAGAAGTTGACAAGATCTCAAAATTTATTACGAGGGTAGGTAAGGTGGAGGTCACAAAATATTTTCGCTAGTCTATACACAAAGCTCCGTGATATCTGGTCAAAGTTAAAACCCTGGATCTATGCATATTATGAAGCTAAATTGCATTGTATGACACATTGTCATTTTAATACTTTTTGAAGCGGGTTTAGAAGCATTAATTTTGTAGAATGTGGCTTTGGGACATGAAAAATAGGGTCTCTGGGGAACTGGAAATGGGTCCCTAAAATGGGGGTAACTGGAACTGAAAAAGAGCCTGAAAATGAGTGTTTTATAGGTGCAAATAACCATACTTCCTCCCATGTGAGAACCCCAGACTGTACTGCTAATAGCGAAATCGGCATTACAGATTTATGATGCATTGTGGGAGGTTTGCCACTTTTAGGAATCCTGACCTTTGACAAATCCAAGATTATGGTTTTTAATAATAAGTTTTTATAACTATTCAGCAATACAGCCAATAAAAAATCACACCGTTAAATTTTGGATAGGAATAAAACAGGTTTTCTATTTTACAATATCAAATAATATCTTAGAACTATATGACTGAAAGAAAATTTTCCTTAAATCTTTAGGGGTCAAAGATCAGGAAGTCTAAAAATATTACCGGAAGTTACAATGCCTACCGATTGGCTTATTGTTTTGCTGTCATAACCCCAATCTCAAAACACCAATATTGTTGATTGGTGATGAAACATTTTTAAATTGTATGTACCACATTTTTTATTACCATTGAACTACATATTAATTTCCAATTCACACCCACAGACACACATACAAAGCTGGCAACGCACAAATGCATACACACGCAAAATATGAAAAGTCCATAGAAAATGATGAAGGGCATGGCATTCAAAGGAAAAAATGAATCATTTTTAGTTGTCATAAAGAAAAATGTTTCTAAAATTTAAAAGGTACCTACTCAATGTGTGACAAAATCATGTGATTGCAAAGTAACAATGCACTACATAGAGTAAAAACATTTAGGGTAATAATACTAATGTTGTTATGAAAAGCAACTGCAGAGTGGAAGGGTCTGGTCTGACCCTGGCCATAGACATCTATGCCAAGGTTCCTGTTCAAAAATAAGCATGTAATGTTATGAAAATTTCCGCTTCCTTTTCATCCAACAAAATCAAACATCCACCAGGGTATAGGAAGCGTACAGGTGTCGAGATCCCACAAAGTGATGGATGGGGGCAATAACCCCCTTTTCAGGAGGGATGAGATAGTACTAACATGCTCTTTGCACAGAACAAAAGACAAGATATTACAAACACTTGATTTTTTACCAATAGGATAGCTATGGTCCTCTTTCCATTGATTCCCAAAATGAGGGAAGTACCAACATGCCTTAAAAATTTCGTTCACATTGCGTCAAGTTTACATGTCAGCAACACTGTCAATTCCATAGACACAGTTTATTTGGGACACGTCGTTCAGTTTATGATTTTCAAGAAAACCAATTAGAGTTTCTGTCAGTTAAGATGGCAACTGAGTTTTTTAATACTGCTTTTAGCCAATTTTCTAATTGTTAATGTTTGGAGAACTGCTTGCACATCTGACTGAAAAAAAAAAGGATTGAAAATAAAAAATACAATTGGGGTTAAATTGATGGGATTTTTTTGTATTAATCTTTTTTTATTTAATTCTTTTGAGACCATTTGTTTAAATATTTTTGTTATGGTTGTTTGGGGGTTATTGTGAAAGTTAATATCCAAAGACATATGCAGAGTCAAAATCAGGTTCTGTGACATGGAGATCGAGAGCAGAGGCTGGTTTGAAGATGGATTTGTTATACCTTGGGGTTGTTATAAACGGATGGGGAATGGCTCCTAAGCCCATCCCAAAAAAAGTGCGGGCATCTCGCAAGAGACCAAAATCAAAATGGCCACCGGCAGCAATCTGTGAAATGTACAAAAAAATTGTGTTGTTATCTCTTGCGTAGAATAACTAAACATGGGAAAAGTGTCTTTTCTAACTAATTTGATGATCAGAGAAATCCATTCCAGAGGTTTAGTTCTTTTAATGGTGGTCATCTTCAATGTGATTGTGTGAATTTCAAGATGGAAGCCAATGGCTATAGTCAATATAGCGATGGAAGGTAGATGACAAGAAACAGGTCATCGGGGAGCGAATGGGGGAACTGGAAGGGGGTGTCTAGAACGGTTATAGGCGGGGGGGAGGAAATCATGATGGTTATAGCGTAGAGTAGGACCATCATGCACACAACCCTACAGCACATGCGGGTGAGCGTTTTCTCTTCCGCCCTAATCGATGGCAAGAACGCAGCCTGAAGTTAGTATCAAGGGAACAACTTAACCTTTCCGTCCTCCTCGCGTTATCTTCCCTCGTTGCGCCTTACCCTTTAAACTGTTCTTCGCCCCCTTCCTCCCCACTTCACTTTTTCTCCTTCTCTTGGCCTTTTTTCTTATCGCCCTTCGATCTTTCCCCTTTTCTACCCCTAATCCTCTTTTACCCTACTCACTTCCTTTTTCGTTCTACTTGATACTGACCAGCTCTGTCCACTCCGTTCTTTTTGCTTAGTCTGCCTTTTGCTAACCATCAGCTTCGCTCTCTTCGCCTTAATTCCTCTTCCTCCTACTTCGTCTATCTTTGTGCTGCTCCTTGCCTGCTTCCCCTTGCACATAGCAAACAAAGCATTAAGAAGGCAACAGTAGACTAAAAACGGAACTAAGCAAAGTGTGTCCGGGGCGAAACTAAGGATGGTTGTGCTCGGTGTGTATGAGGGCCTCCGTGGCGTACTTCAGCGGTCTCCTTCTCTCTAGGGCGCCTCGGGTTGCGCTCCTGTCTCTGTGGCGAGATTCATCGCTTGAATGACTTCGTAGAGCTGTGTGGCGAGGTTCTGTTGAAGGACGACGAGAAGGTTACGTATCATTTTTTGGTTGGGGCGGGCGTTGGGTAGGTGGGAGCCCCGAAGTCACGCCACGCGCGTTGAGAGGTGTACGCCCAGTTTGCGAGCCGAAGCCAGGCAGGCCACACGGGCTGACCTGGCCTGAGGTGGAGATGCATCCTGTGCGGTGGACAGATACGGGTCTTCGCGCCGTCTTTGGCGATGCCCTTGACGAGGAATTGTTGCTTCTTCCTGGGTCATGAGAGACGTTAGCAAGGACTGAGCCTGTTGGACTGACGCGCGCGCCGCCCGGGCGGAAGCCACAGGGGTGGCTCATTGGATCGTACGGGTGGGGCGAGGGAGACGAGTGACGAGCCTGGCGCTAGTGCTGGATTTTCTCTATTGTCACTCGAGAGCATCCCTAATGTCTGTGGGGCAGAAACGGATCTTGCTTAGGCACGGAGAGTATCGAGAAGTGGTCAGGGATGCAGGAACGTAGGTTGGTGGGGACAACAAGCCAAAGGATACGGGGGAGTTGCTCTGCCTGCCTGAGACGAGCAAAGAGTCGGGAAGCCGAACGAGTGTGACCGTTCTGTCGTGGGTTTGAGTAGTGCAGGGTGCCCGGGATGTGTCACCGAGACAGTCGGACGCAGGTATCCGCGAGATAGTCCCCGTGAGGGTTGAGGAGGGCACTAGAGCAAGGAAGATAAAGGATCACCGGTCTGTAGCTCGATCAAACCCATCGGAATGGGGTGAGCTACGAGGCATTGGGAGCAGGGATGGGGCGAGAGCGAGTCGAGGAGAATAGAGATCGCGCCATGATGACTCCAAGTGGGGAGGGGGAAAAAAATGAAAAGCTGGCACAAGCAAATGAAAGAGCATTAGATCTGTTAAGCGGCGAGTGGTGGCACAAGAAGAGGGAAGAGAAGGTACCAAGTGCTGATGGGGAAATGTTAATGTTTTTTGACGAGTGGGGATTAGTTGGGAAATCAAATAACCCCGAACGGTCATCCGACGGATATCCGAACGTGATTTATGTTTAAGTCAATATTTTTTTATATGATATTACTAATGATCTTTGACAAAGGTTTTATTTTTAGTTTTTTTTAAAGTTTGTTTTTATTTAATATTTTATTTTAAAGATGATTTTGTAAGTACAATGGAAGACGCCAAAGTAATTGGATGTCTTTAGAAGCTAACTTCTAGATGCAGAGAGTCCCCTATGATGAGAGAAGAAAGAACTAGGGAAAGAGGAAATAGAAGGAAAAAAAAAGAATAACGGCACAAACCACAAAAAAAAAGGGAAAAGGGGGGAAAGGAAAACAAGGACCCCCCCCCCTATCCCCAAAAAAAAATATTAGAGCGAAAGAGCCCAACTGAGATGAAGAGGGGAACAAAAGTAAAAAATAGAAAAAAAAACAATAAAAAAAAAAAAACCAGACGGGGCAAGGGGGCATAGAGGCGCTGCAGGGGTATGAAGTTGCTGTATTGGAACGATCTACATGACAGGTTATATGCCATAAACTTAGGAGGTCAACCCAATCAATAGCGAAGAAATTCCAAACTGGCCGAGGGGGCTGAAGTGCTACTAGCCATCTGGAATGACACCAAACACAAAATTCTCTTGGAGTTCCTAATATTCAATTGATTGAAAGAATTATTTTGAAAAGACTTATTGCAAGCTCATTCAGAAATCAGAATGTTTTCAATCTTTAAGTTTAATGTTACAACAATTTGACCAGACGGGGGACTGCAGTGCAGTAATCAAAATGAGGGAACACTAATCATGCAGAGAGTGAGTGGAGCGAAGAATACATATTTCAGGAGGGAATTTATTTTGTTGGGTTCAGGGGTTTCTGGGCGGGGTTGGCGTGGCTCTATTCATGTGAGATTAATCATTGTTTTCAGCTAAGTATTTTTGTAATAAGAATGTCATAATGGTAAATACCATTTACACCACAAATAATTGCACATCATTTAAGGCAATGTGTTTACAAAGGATAGGAGTGCCAGCACTGGGCTCCGTTGTTTCTTGCGTACCTAGAATTAGAAAACAAAATCATGTTCAATACTGGGCCACTCTGTCGGCTTGTCTTTACCATTTCACAAAAAGGAAATGTGATTAGAATTTTAGTTTCATGAAACAAAGTAGTTTAGTTAAAAAATAAAAGTGCATTTATTTGGTATGGAAATTTTTCCATTTCTCTTTTGAGGAACAAGCGTGTATTTTGGTTTAGTTTTTGGGTGGGTTTTTTTTTCTTTGGGGGGTTGTTGTAGTAGTAAAATCCGAGCGTAGAGATTTATCATTCCATACCATTTTTTTTTCAATTGATTTTTTTATTCTGCTACAATATAATACAAACATTAGGGTGAAATGCCATATTGTAGCTAGCCTCTTCAACTCTAGCCCATACCGATCAATTTTTGTCTCTTAGTAATGCAACAACAAGTTGGTCCTACACCACTGAGCTGCAAGTCAGCACAAGCTTTTTTCAGTAAAGTAGAGAGGTTTCTATCATTGATAAAACATCAGGTGGATCAAACCTGTTGCAGCAGGCAGCGAGTCAAAAACCTGACGTAAAATCACCCTCATTCAAGTTATTATTCTGTGCTCATTTAAAGGTAAGACCAGCAAGCATTTGTACATCTGTTATAAGTTGCCCCCAGGAGGGGTGTAACCTGGTAGTCCCAATATTGGGACATCACAAGAAGTGGCCTCTTTATTAACAGAGAAGATGAGAAAGAGAGATGGCTAGATTTTGAAATCCGATTACCGGCCAGGATTACTCTCATTCACCGTCATTGGTTGGGTAACTTTAAGGGTGCCGCTCGATTGCACCTTTAAGCAATCTGTTCATCCGACTCAATTGGCCAGTCAGGAAGGAAAGTTTACGAACAGGAAGGAGTTGATACAACTGCTATACTCTAAAACAGTTTATTAGTATTCCAGCTAAAATATCTCTGGTGGTAATGAACTCACGTTTGTTGTCTGACCGATAAAAACTATTTTTTTACTATTGGCGAAAATAAATTGAGAAAACAGTGACGTTTTAACGAAAGAAAACAGCAAAATTAGCCCGTGATGTAATGTTTGAGGTCAATAAAGGATGTGTTTTAGCCTAATTTAAACAAGTTAGTTCCTGTGAAATGATATGATGAATGTTAGATAAAATACATTTTGAATTACAACTCAACCATACCGGTTTGTGTCAGACAGTGTCAAAAGAGCCACAATGCTGTGGAAATTTGGGGTTCAAGTTGTCTGTAAAATGATGCGAAGAGACGTTTCGCGTACTGGTCACGATCAAAGTGCAATGACTTTGTTGTAAAATGACAGTTGACAGCCTGGGGTAATTGGAATAGTTGCTGGGACTGTAATGACAGGTTGTATGATAATGGTCTATAGCAAGAAGCGCAAAGACCTTGTTTTGATCTGAAATCGATCGGATTTTAAAGCTATTAAGATGAATAGGCGGATGAACAGTTTATCTTTTTGAAAGTAACAGGTTGAAACCATATCATTCGTTATCTCGTCTATGATATTAAACAGGAGTATGTATGCCTAAACGGTTTATGTGAGGCGATCCTGTGTCTAGTCCTGCTAGCACACCCGAGATTCATTGTTTTCAACAATAGTCATTCACTGTCAGTATCTCAGGTCCAGGCAACGGAAGTATATCAGTTTGACGTCAGATATGAAGCCAAGTAAAAAAAAAAAAACTTGGTTCTCGTCTCCTAACTTTGAAAAAAGGAGGATAGGGAGGCAGTTTTTTTTTAATTGCGATCCAAGATGGCGGATGGTCCTTTCCAAAAGGCAAACAAAGATTCCCAAAAATTTGACTTACTGTTCTTCAGACATCACAGGTATGTTTTTGCTTCCAAAAGGCAAATCTCCTACTACTTTTAACCTTAAACAATGTGCCCTTAATAAATTAACACAATATAGAAAGTTAAACAGTCTGATCTGCATACGGTACTCGTACGTCCATAGTCTTGTTTCAGAAATCGGAATGAAGTGCATCGGCCACTCGCTATGAACACACACATTACCTTCTAATTCTTAGTACCGCTGTACTTGCGGAAAATTAAAACAACATCTGTTGGTTTTAGCTCACAAAGATGAATTTCGGTCTTAATCGGAAGAAGATAATGGCCTATTTCACGCAGATGACAGTGATTGAAAGCGATTCGTGGGTATTTTCCGTTCTTAAAGACAGCTGTATTTAAAAAGGGCGGCTTTAAACATTCTCAGAAACCAGAAAGTACCAATTGAATAGTCTTATTGTCCAGTCGTTTTTTATTTTGATGCAACTTTTTAGTGTCGATACACGGTGGCTAAATTAATAAAAATCGAGTAAAAAGAGAGTACGTTCCACAAGGGGAGATTTCAATATTCATAGACTTTTATCACAGGCCTCATAGATTACCTTTGCTGACGTACGCAAAATAGACTGCATATAGAGAGAAACAAATTTATCAACTAAAATGATATGCTTCACTTTAAAATGAGTTAATTTAAAAAAAAAAAAACAGAAATTAATAAAAGAAAAAAAAACTTTTTTTGATGCGGCAGCCAAAACGAATGCGCGCGAGGACGAGAAACTAGTTATAATTTTTTAACTTGGCCTAAGGATGACATGTCAATACCTCTAATCATGCTTTACTTACAGGCTCTGTCTCCACTTTTGCTAAGATAATCTTTCAATCCAAACGTGTTACAATCACGGTACTAATTGTTTGAAGTCTTAGAAAAATCTGTCAAGGGATCTTTTTCCATTAATTTCAGGTACTCCAAATTTTATTCGGATGCTTTTGATCCAAAGCATCACCGCTAACGGGGTTTTTTTTAAACAACTGTAAAGTTGATGCTGTTTTAGAGGTCAAACAGGGGTCAACCAGGGTCAAGGTATATGTATCCTTCCAGTCGTAGGGAGTGATTTCCTTTCTGCGTGTGTGTATGCGTAACACTTGATTTGGTCCATATCCGGTTTGCGCAGAAAGCGCTCACCTGCGACGAAGTATATCAGGTCTTTGCTTTTCGCACGACGGCGTGTGACCCTTGAACCTTGCTCTCGTATAGCGGAAGTGCTAATTTTTCAACATCCACAAATCTGGCATTAGTTGAGGCAACTTGATGATTCAAATTACAATTTTATTGTTAGGTTTGATTATGTTGCTGACGTAAGGATACTTCCTGTTGGGGGAATTACTACACATCAAGTACATGTTAATCGGCAAGTACTAGGCCTATTTAATGTATCTTGGGATAGGTAGGTCCATCTATATCAACTCTATCATTTACAGCACGCTACCAGCAAGCATCACTCAACATTTTAAAAATACAGCAAGTAAACTTGCGCGATCCCCTTGGCAAGATGGCAGTACACACAAGTTGGTTAGTCGGCACAGTTGTCAGTTGCAGGGCATCAAAATTCAATAATATCTAGAAATGTAGCAGTTTCTGAAAAATGAAAGCCTAACCAAAGGGGAAAATGAGCGCAGATGACCTTTGACCTTGGTAAGTAACCTTTGACCTCAACAACATATGAAGGAACCTGTATTGCACCTTCGACCCAAGTCAGGTTGTAATCGGACTTCAACTTTTCAAAGACAACCAGAAAAACAAAAACTAACCAAACTGGAACATGCCCTCAGTTGACCTTTGACCTTAGTCCATGACCTTTGACATCATTCACATATGAAGGACCCCCTATTGCACCTTCACCCCAAGTCTGGTTTAAATTGGACTTAAACTTTTCGAAGGAGACACAAAAAACGAAAACCTAACCAAACTGGAACACACACATACATAAAAAAAAAAAAAAAAAAAAATTTCCATCCAAATTAGCACAGGAGGTACACGTAATGAAGTTCATAGTAGGCAGTGGGGTTTGACCCCCACCCTTTATATTTGACCCCCACCCTTTTTACAGAGGCACCCTTTATACTGAAAATTTGTCAGCCCCCACCCTTTAACTGATTTTCAGGATTTCCAACCGGCACCCTTTAAAAAGGGTGGACTGCCCACAGTGTAGCTGGTACTAGTACACTCAAGTACATGTTAATCGGCAAGTACTAGGCCTATTTAATGTATCTTGGGATAGGTAGGTCCATCTATATCAACTCTATCATTTACAGCACGCTACCAGCAAGCATCACTCAACATTTTAAAAATACAGCAAGTAAACTTGCGCGATCCCCCTGGCAAGATGGCAGTACACACAAGTTGGTTAGTCGGCACAGTTGTCAGTTGCAGGGCATCAAAATTCAATAATATCTAGAAATGTAGCAGTTTCTGAAAAATGAAAGCCTAACCAAAGGGGAAAATGAGCGCAGATGACCTTTGACCTTGGTAAGTAACCTTTGACCTCAACAACATATGAAGGAACCTGTATTGCACCTTCGACCCAAGTTAGGTTGTAATCGGACTTCAACTTTTCAAAGACGACCAGAAAAACAAAAACTAACCAAACTGGAACATGCCCTCAGTTGACCTTTGACCTTAGTCCATGACCTTTGACATCATTCACATATGAAGGACCCCCTATTGCACCTTCACCCCAAGTCTGGTTTAAATTGGACTTAAACTTTTCGAAGGAGACACAAAAAACGAAAACCTAACCAAACTGGAACACACACATACATATACACACACACACATACATACATGCGCACCCTCGCAATATCCCCCTCTGCTTTTCAAGCCAGGGGGATAAAAATGGGCCGTCGTTTTTGTGTCGCCTGCTTTAAGGAGTGAGGACAGTGTTAACAGTAAGTTTCTGGGTGTCTGTTTTGGCTTGTAACTTTGCAAATATTTGACTAGATATTAAAAGTATTAAAATTTCTAGAAAGTAAATGACATGATGAATCCGATTTTGGCATCAGATACAATGGGAAATTAACATATTTTGAGAAAAATACCCAAAAAGCAAGATTTTGCCCTAAATTTTTCAGACAGCATTACAAAAACAATTTGAATTTTCATGATTTCTCATATTATTTTTAATAAACAGGACAAAATTGTCTAGAAATGGTTTTTTTAGTCTTCCGACTCAAAGAGGATGGAAGAATATTATGTAGTGGCTGTCCGCTTGTAGGTGTCCCCGTCCAAAAATTGTTTTCCATGTTGCCAAATTTACCTTTTAATACGCACGGTGGAACTAATCCATTCGCTATCTAACCCAATTGCGATGTACGGGCGAACTCTCAAATTGGGCTGTTTGAAGAGCTATTTGTGTGAATTTTAGTTTGCCGAGCAAGGCAACTGCTTAACTGTTTGGTTCGATTTACTGGCAAAATCTGGACTTATAGTTCGCCAGTCGTACGGGGCGCTATTTACGCTACGTCTCCCGGTAATACGTCACTCTGCATAATAATAGGTAGCTTTCGAAAATGGTGGGCGCGATCAGGGTACAAGCTTCAGGTACAAGGGACTCTCCCCCCCCTCTCTCTTTATATATATCTGTACATGCCACATTTTAACGTACGTTTCACGCAATGAAATCTAGATATGGCTGGGCGTGAAATAGAGCTAATTTTTTCTTTCCCATTTTGAGTACATGTACATATTTATATAATATTGGATGGCTGAGGTTGATAAAATATCGCCCAAGCCTAGATCAAATATCGGGCGAGTCGAAAACAAGCTTTATATTTTCTTGGCGAGGGCGATATTTTCTAGTTGTTATCAAAGCAACCAAAAAAAGCCATCCAATATTATTATTATTATGCAAGAAGAAGCTGACATGACCAAAATTGTTATTATTAGTTTTGAATCTTTTTAAAAACTGATTATTTGCTTGACGAGTTGCATGACCGAATGCCCAATATTTTTGCGTATTGTGCAGTGTTGGGCGGTACGCGCTAATCGCACCGTGGTATTGCACCTTAGATGCATAATAATGAAGAATATCTTTAATTAGAAATCAAATTAGAAAACCGTTCCTAGAGTAGGCTGATTGCTATCTTATGAAAGTTGAACTCTACCTTTTAAGTATTTTGGGGGTTATCTTGTCTGAAAATTTGCCAAATTTTGCCAAAATTAAACATTGAGAAAATCTGTGTTTTAGTAAAAAAGTTACTTTTTATGCCATTTCAAGATACCCCCTTCCTCAATAACTTTATCTTTGAACATCAAAATTGAGTATGTCATGCAAGTCATGGAAATGCATCTTTTGCTTCTAACTCAAGAAATCGGAAGAAAAAGAAATATCATATGGTCTTAATTACCACTTTTCAAATATTATTTTTCGCTTTCTCCAAGATGCGTTCGCACAAAATAAATTTAAACATGCATCCGCTTCATTACGCAGTAAAATTACCGCGCGACGCCATGCTGAGCATTGCGTTTGACGGCGTGAAATGCGCTTAAATACCATGTTCTACGTTGTTACTTTAAATGGTCAAATAGCAGTTTCAAATTGGCAAATTGGCAAAAAATCAAGGACAGGGTTATCTGCTATGGATAACATTTGTTGGTAATGATAGAACACATGTTCATGTTTAAAATAGTCCAAAAAACAGAAATTTGTGTAAAACAAAAACACTATCCTTGACACCATCCTTAATTAAGGCAAGAAGACACATACATGTAGGAGCACTTTGTCCACTGTTGTCTGTTGTTGTTGATGAGGTCAAAGGTCACATACCAAGGTCATGTGAGGTCAAGTTGCAGTTCAATTGGAATCATGATTTATGGATATTACATGCACACCCTCATTTGTTTATAAGGTCAAAAGTCACATAAGGCAAAAGTCATATCAAGGTCAAAAGTCATAAGGCAAAAGTCATATCAAGGTCAAAAGTCATATGAGGCCTATCATTCACAAACCGCGAGGACAGGCGACGCAAGCGGTCCGAGGACCGATGCATTTTTTAGTTTAAGTGGTCTTACTTAAATTATATTTGTCTTAGCTTTATAGTCACCTGTGAAGGCATAGCATTGATGCAAAATATTTCTGCTGTATCGTTATGCTCTCGTTTAGATTTTACAGGCTTTCAAACTTTGTCAAATGTCTGTCTGTGATAAACCGATCCTACTGCTGATTCCCAAGCCTATTGCCTACATTTGCAACTTTTTCTGCAAAATAAACAGATCATTTTCTTTTCAGGTTTGGCAAACAGATCAAAGTACAAGTGGTACCTAATGATGGTTCCAGTCTGCAAGTACTGCACGAGATTTATTGACAACTTTCCTCGCTACAGATCACATCTTCACCACCATGAGCAGAACATCAAGCCATATTGGTATAACAATCCTAATCTACCACCAAAAGCAGGATGTTCCCACAAAAATGGATACGGAAATGATAATTCATACTGCAATAAATCATTCAACCAATTTTGTCACAAGAAAACCAGTGAACTGACACCTGGCACTGGACAAAAACCTTACAAGAAGACACACAAGATGACACATGTATGCACCAGAGAAAAACCTCACCAATGTAGTTACTGCGACAAGTCTTCCAGTCAATCTAGGATAAAAAGCAAGATGGAAAGAAACACTCAGGGGAGAGACCTCATCAGTGTAGGCACTGTGGTAAAGCTTTCACCTCTAAACATCACAAGACACGACATGAAATGACACACACAGGAGAAAGACCTTATCAGTGTAAACACTGTGGTAAAGGTTTCATAGCTAAATGGGATAACAAATTACATGAAATGACACACACAGGAGAAAAACCTCACAAATGTAGCCACTGTGATAAAGCTTTCCACACTAGGCAGAAGATGAGGCGACACAAAATGATGCACACAGGAGAAAGACATTATCAATGTAAGCACTGTGGTAAAGGTTTCATCACTAAATGTACAAGACAAAACATGAAAAGACACACACTGGAGAAAGACTTTATCAATGCAAATACTGTGGTAAAGGTTTTATACGTAAGTGGGCAAAGACAAAACATGAAATGATACACACAGGGAAAGACCTCATCAATGTAGGCACTGTGGTAAGGTTTTATCACTAAAGGTGACCAGACGAAACATGAGAAGACACATACAGGAGAAAGACCTCATCAATGTACACATTGTGGTAAAGGTTTTATCCGTAAGTGGGAGAAGACACAACATGAAATGACACATACAGGAGAAAGACCTCATCATTGTCAATACTGTGGTAAGGGTTTTCTCAATAAATGTGACAAGACAAAACATGAAAAGACACACACAGGAGAAAGACCTCATCAATGTAAACACTGTGGTAAAGGTTTTATACGTAAGTGGGAAAAGACAAAACATGAAATGATACACACAGGAGAAAGACCTCATCAATGTAAACACTGTGGTAAAGGTTTTATCGATAAGTGGAACAAGACACAGCATGAAATGACACACACAGGAGAAAGACCTCATCAATGTAAGCACTGTGGCAAAGGTTTTATCTCTAAATGGGACAAGAAAAAACATGAACAGAAACACACAGTAGAGTATTCCTAAAACACTGCAATAAAAGTTTTACTCCTCAAGTGGGAGAAGAAAATGTCGAGGGTGGACAATCAGAAGGACGTAATTAACTCAACACTAAAAGAAATATTAAAGAATTTCTTAATTCTGCTGTTCATAATAGCTCATTACTAAAGTTTATATAATGTTTGCTTACAGTACCATATATGAGCTTTATGAGATGTTAACATTTTGAGTAATGAATAGATTTGCTTAGCAGAAAATATTAAACATCACATTTCTCAAAAGCAGTATTACAGCAGAATTAAAGAAATTCTTTAATATTTCTTTTAGTGTTGAGTTACGTCCTTCTGATTCTCAACCCTCGATGTCATGAAATGATACATACAGGAGAAAGACCTCATCAATTAAAGGCACTGTATTAAAGATTCATCAATAATACAGAAAGGAACTATATCTGTAGGAGAAAAACCCTAACAATTTAGTACTACTGAGTAAATACTGACAAACAATCTTCAACCAATCTGTTCAAGGTTTCATCAGTGATCACCATAAGACTGTACATGACATGAACTACATCGGTGGAAAACAATGAACATGTGTGAGTTTTTTGGGTATCCTGTGTTGCACAGCTTAGTCCCTGTGATTCACCGTATTGTACATACCCTATTTGATGTACAAATTCTACCATCATGACAAGAATATTTTTTCCAGCACAGTGAGCTATGGTACACTTTATTTTTTAAAGATGAACAAGTAATAAAAACAGAATCGTGAATACACTTTTAAAGAAAGCATGCTTAGGCCTATTTTAATGGTCCCCTACCTCTCCCAATATATCGTCGGCCGCATCACATACTGACGTATTTGCAAAATACGTATTTCGAGAAAAGAAAAACGGCTGTGAAGATTTTATGATTTTAATTTGTTAAAACATTTATTTCAATTCAAACCTAGTGGGAAAATCGCCGAAATAAGTTAAGTGTCAAAATATTTAAGTAATTCAAAGCGTCCCATTTATTTAGATACGCCAAAAGATGATGTAAAATAAAATATGTTACTATGTGAAAAAACAAAATAGCAATTTCAGTGGGGAAATAACAAATACAACCCGCAAAAACCGTCATTATATGACGCGTTGCACAAATACGTCACTAAGTGAATAACGACAAATACCAACTTACCGTGACTTCAAAATAACCTCTCACAAATATGTCACATGTGACGTGGCGAAAACTTCAAAAATATAGATACGATGCTATGGGCCCTGGGCAGTAGATTTTCGACAAATACGTCGTTATGTGATGCGGCCAGTTTAAGGTTTTGTAAATATGTCATAATTAGTTATTAAGCCACCTAGAGTTTAAAAATTTGGTAAATATGTAGAATAGTACAAAACAAACGTACATTCCAAATTTCTATAAAAAGTCCAAAATGTTGAATACGTCACTATGTGACGCAGCCAACGATATATTCCTCAGGCAACAGTAAGAAAATAAGTTGTACTAAACTTTCATTTAGGCTTTGCTTTATTTTTAGTTCAGTTGGGAGTTCCTATACACGATGTGCTATAGAGCCCTCTAAATTTTAACTTTTAATGAAAGCCTTTTTGAAAAAAATAGTGTAACTTTGTTTTTATTTTCCATTACAAATCTTCCATCACTATCCTGGGGATTGATTGGAAAAAAGAAGATGACTGCCACAGAATTTTACAATGAAGGCATCGTGTGCATGGATTGTGGCCAACCAATGTGATGCTACAGTCTGGCAGTAATGTTTTTATGTTACTGGCGCGAAAGAGGTCAACCTCTAATTCAGGTATGCATACCTACCTAAATAGAAAAGGCAACTCGACCCAATGAGACTGGCTAGATCAACGGAAATCAATAGTAAATGGAATAAAGCTCATACACACTACTGCTTATCGATTGATCATGGGTTGGGTTTTGAAACAAACCTAAGTAGCAAATACATTATCAAGAATTTGGGTAGGTACCTATACCGGAATTAGAGGCCAGGTAAACTCATTCCGCGGAATACTGGCATTCCCATTGTGGTTACAAGGGTTTGGTCAGGGAAGGGTGGGAACAATTTAAACCACTGATTTAAATCATTTTTTAAATCACTTTCATTAAAGGTAAAATAATACAAGCAATATTCTCAAACTACTAGTGTCGCATGCTTTCGCGATCCACCTCATTATCATATGAGGGTTCCCAATGGGCCTCTATGACCCAAGTTCTGCAGCAATTAGACTTTTACTTTTTGAATAAGACCCCCCCCACGGGTTCGGGGATAAGAATTGGCCCGATGTGTTCCCCTGCATGTCGTAAAAGGCGACTAAATGGGGCACCCTGTGGGTTCGGGGTTAAGAATTGGCCCGATGTGTTCCCCTGCATGTTGTAAGAGGCGACTAAAAGGGGCAACTCGTCTGTTATTTGAACAGATGGGTTGTATTTAAATTTAGGATTATGTAGGTATTGTATTTTTATAAAGATCTCTACTGTATAATTGTATTATTAAGATGTAATCTGTAATACTCGTATAAGTAGTTTAAAATCTGTTATTAGTTAACATAAAACATACCATTTTTTTAATTACGTTAACATGAAAACATACCATTAATCAATTATATTTGTACATATGTAAGACCACCTATTTTATCTGTAAAATGTTGCCTTGATGTTTCAATGCTGTATTGATTTAGCTTGTCTTGTAGTTGAAATTTTTTCTTGATACATGGATGGGTGATGAACTTTGTCATCAGTGTATGATGTGGATACCGTAATTATAATTTGTAATTGATCAGTGTATTTTGTATGAAGCTTTTGAAGCTGTGTTTCTCTATGTGTATTGTATTCAATTGGGTTATCTTATTTTATACATGGATGGGCGATGATCTGGTTCATCAGTGTATGATGTGTATCTATTTACAATTGTTGTAATTCAAAATGAATGTTGTGACTAGAATTTAACTGTGGGTATGTTTTATAAAATGTTTTGATGTTTTTAATCTTAATGACACGATATGACACAATTGTGTTGAGTTCATCAAACTTTAATACTCACTCACTCTTGAAAGACAATTTGATGTTTTCAGCCCATTTTTATACCTTGACCTTGGTATGTGACCCTTGACCTCACTATCGTATGAAGGTTTCCCAGGGGCATCTAGGACCCAATTTCTGTAGCAATTGGACCTTTACTTCTCGAATGAGAAACTCTCCGAAACTGATTACCTTGAACAACAGGGCAGACGGCCACATGGCCATGGCAAAAAGAATTGAGGAGGCAGCACACAAGTCCTTGCAGGCAAAAAAAATTACCAAAACGCCTGTGGCCGAAATACCGGGCTGCCGAAATACCCGGTGCCGAATTTACTTACTTTCGGCAGTGCGAAGGACCGGGCATTCGGCAGCGGAGAAGGGAAGTGGAAAAAATAACGTGCTGTTGATGTGTAGAGCATGTGTCTAAGATTTTCGTGATTTATGGACAATTCTACAATGAAACTCATTAAAATTCAGGGCTTGGCATTTAGAAACAAGCATGGATGTAATAGCAGACGTAAATACGATGTTGTAACGCCCAAAAGCCCCAAATAGACCCCATGAAGACCCCTTGCTAAACACTAGTTTAGCAAGTAGCCGATTCGGAAAACAATGTAAACGGTTTATCTGTGCATGATATACATATGGATCCCATAGTAAAGTCCCCTTTATTGATTAGACGGTTGCAACACAGGTTAGATTTAGGGTTGGTGTTATTAAAGCCTATAGATCTAGGGGTAAGATTAGGGTAAGGAATTAGGTTAGGGTTTGTTATTAGGGTCCGGGGCGCGGTATACGATATTACCCCGGTTTTACCTGAAACATAAGGGGTTCGGCCATCGGATTTATTTTTCTGATTGGGGGGGGGTCATGTGGAAAATCATATTCAGTAAAAAACCAAGCACCATCTGCATATCAGCAGTAGGCCTAAATCATTATGAGTACCTAATTGTGTAAGGGGATGCAATAGGCCTATGTAACTTTAACATTGGGGGTTATGGCAATGTTCCATTTGAACATTTTGGAATTCCTGCAAGCCCTCTTGTAAATAATGAGCGGGCCCTAAAAAGGATGAGGGGAAAGAAAGGTCCTACTGCCCACCTACTCACATCTCAACAAATCTTATTGTCTGTTCCAATAACTGAGATGTCGGTTTTTATTAATTATTTCCAAAATATACGGTTGGAAAAAAAGCACGAAGAAAAGTTGTTATTCCCTCAGTTGGCCCAACAAAATCATTGGGCTCCAACTTGAAAACATATTTCTCTTGGAATTTATCATTTACACTGATTTACTTGAACAAACGACAACAAACTGCGTCCAAGTGAATTGACTTTTGACTCTGAAACTTTTATGGCAGACCCATTCACGAACTGGGGGCGCTTCAAAGCATGCTACGAACAATTACTGATTCTTGGACCTTGCTTTGATTTCAGTTGTTTGCGCGTGCATTAATGCATGGGCATTTTAATGGAATCGTTGAAAACTTTTAAACTTAATAGAGCCTTGCCATTCTTATTCAATTGGTGACGAACAAAGTAATCCAATAGCTCTCATGTAATGCCGCCCATTCAATTAATGCCGTGTGGAACCTTGGATACTCGTTTTGTATTGCAAAAATTCGCTACAAATAACATGGTTTCGGATTTGGTCTGTTGACAACGTTGGCTTTATTCATTCCATAACCAGACAAGGTGGCGACAATAGGGCCTATTGATCGTGAATCATCTCCTCTGACGACAACTTTGACTACCTACTAAGTGGAGTCAATGGAACATTCCACAAAACGCAATTACTAATGGTACCTGAAACCTTATTAAGGCTCATTTTCAAAACAGGGTGAACTACCCAAAGTTCAATAGATTTGAAGTTTAAAATGTCTCATTCCTTTTGTCATGTAAAAAACGTCTTAGGTCCAAGATACCCAACAACTTTCTTTTTCTTGATTTATTTCGAAAACTATATTTTGGAAATAATTAATTAAAACCGGACAGCTAAGTAATTTAACGAGACAGTAGCTTGTCGTACGAGCTGAGTCAACTGATCACCTATTTCGTGTCATCCTGTGTCCGTACAGCAATGACAAAGAATTAGGTACATCAACAACGGTCACCTGTAATAAGGATCCTCTGTGCCGAACTACTGGATAACCCATTGTTTCGGCAAGTAACCCTGCCGGTTCAGCAGGGTTATGACATTGCCCGCATTTTCGGCATGCATACTTTGCCGAAACGCCGGCGTGTCGGCATATACCCTGCCGTACGGCAAGGTCCTCTGCCGAAAGACCGAGTGTTTTGGCATAGCCCGGTATTTCGGTGCAACAAGCCTCTCAGCTTCCCCCCATTTGGCATAGGTTTCGAGGAAGCCGCAATGACGTAGTAGCCTATAATAGTTAAACGAGAGCAATAATGATGTAGTACCTGATAACGTGAAATGTGTGTTATTCAAATACAGCATTTACAATCGAAATGGCCAATACCATTTTTACACTGAGTAAAATAAGAATTACGTATTGGTGTAATTAATATGGCCCCCACAACTATGGTTTAAAAACATTTTATTAAAATATGCGATGAGCTCATTGAGACTCAATAACTTTGTTCAAAAAGTATGCACACCAAATCACCATGTTCTATCACCTTGCCACGAAGAAGATGATGACTATATCCGGGATGGTCTGTAGAGTGGATTAACAATTTCATCTACCTGCCCACCTGCCAAACGCTATCTATCCCGAATCTAGCCAATCTACCCAACGCTTAAGCCCCCCATCATGTGCTATGGGTCCAAAATTTGGCAAGTCAGAAAATAGATGTGTTAAATTTGTTCATTTCTTAGCATTTTATATAACACAATGCACATGTATGCCCCGGGTATAACACACAGACAGACAGACACAGGTATACCTCACATACACAAGTACGCACATGCAACACACACAACAGTGGGGTCTAAGAAAAGTGGATTTTGATCATGGGAATTCCATACACTTTTTTAAGTTATGGAAATCGCTTCTTTAAAGGTACTTGTTCCGATCGTCTTTGGGACCCCCTGATATTACCCGGTAGTATCAATTTTGATAGCGCATTACAGGCCGTATTTTTCTCTTTGTTTCCCACGTACTTGATGTCAATGTGGGACAAGTGTCAGCTCTCATATGCACGTAGAGAACAGGATAACTAAAATTGGAACAACACCTTTAAAAGAGGTAAAAAACATTGTGCATAAAAAAGATTGCACCAGATTGCATTTTTAACCTCAGTTTTCCAAGACCCTTTGAACCCAGCTGTAGAGGAATCCATAATATCATTGGAAGTATACATATTCCACACCACGAAATAATCTCAACAGACAAAGAGTGTTTTCCAAGTGAAAAAAAATAAAATGTTCATAATAGCTCATTACTAAAAGTTTATTAAGGTTGCTTACAGTTCACCAGATATGAGCTTTGAGATGTTAACATTTGAGTAATGAATAGCATTTGCATAGCGAAATATTAAACATCCACATTTCTCAAAAGCCAGTAGTATTACAGCCAGAATTAAAGAAATTCTTTAATATTTCTTTAGTGTGAGTTAGTCCTTCTGATCTCAAACCCTCGATGTCATGAACTGTACAACAGGAGAAGACCTCACAATAAGGCACTGTAAGGAAAGATTCACAAAACAAAAGGAACTATGGCCTACAGGGAGAGAAAAACCTTAACAAAACAAGGTAAATCCTCCCAAACAGTCTTCAACCAAATCTGTTCAAGGTTTCTATCATTGATCACCATAAGACTGCTACATGGCATGAAACTACACTCGTGGCAAAAAACATTGCAACATATGTGTGAGTTTTTGGGGGTATCTCGGGTTGCACAAGCTTAGTCAGGTGATGTTGAGTTAACCATATTGTACATACCATGTGAGGCGATTCTACCATCATGAAAAAGAATTTTTTCCAGCACAGGAGATAGGAGGATACTTTTTTTTCAGATGAACAAGTAATAAAAAACGAATCGTGAAACACTTAAACGATACATTATTAGGCCTCATTTTAATGGTCCTACCCTCTCCCACTATAGTATTGCAAATAGGCATTCGAGAAAATAACGGCTTCGAAGATTGCGATTTGAATTGTTAAAAAACCTTATTCACTTCCACAACCTAGTGCGGAAAATCGCCGAAATTAAGAATTTTCAAATAATTTAAGTTAATCAAGCTTCCAATGTTATTTAGATATGCGAAAAGATGATGTTATGTGGAAAACGACCAAAATAGCAATTCAGTGTGTAAAAACAAATAACCACGCGCAAAAAACGTCATTATGTGACGTGTTGCACAAATACGACAATAGCTTAAATACAACAAAATAGCAACTCTTACCGTGAACTGCAAAATCCTCGCACAAGAATAGGTCATTATGTGACGCGGCGAAAACTTCAAAAATGCAGAATTCGTGATATGGGCCTGCGCAGTATAGATTTTCGACAATACGTGGTTAGTGATGTGCGGCCAGTTTTTAAGGTTTGTAAATATGGACCTAATAGTATTAAGCCAAGTGAGTTTAAAAATGTGGTAAATATGTAGGAATTAGGTACAAAAACCAAACGTACATTCAAATTTCTCTAAAAAGTCCAAATGTGAATACGTCACATGTGACGCAGCCGACGACATGATTTCCTCAGGCATGCAGTAACAAAATAAGTTGTACTTTACTTTCACTTAGGCTTGCTTCTTTCAGTTTCAGTTGCGGCAGTTTCTCTATACACGATGATGCTATTTAGAGCCTTCTAAATTTTAAACTTTTAATGAAAGCCTTTTGAAAAAAAAGTGCTAACTTGTTTTATTTCCATTCCAATCTTCCATCATATCCTGGATTGATTGGAAAACAAAACAAGAGAGGACGCACATGCCACAGATTTACAATGAAGGCATCGATGCCATGTGCATCGGATTGTGGCCCCCCAACCAAATGTGATGATACAGTTTGGGCAGTAAGTTAATTTTTATGGCGAAGAAGAGGTCAAATGGCCTCTATCCGGTATGCGTACCTACCTCAATAGAAGAGCCAACTCGACCAATGAGGACTGGCTTAATAAGATCAACGAGAAATCAATAGGTAAATGGAAAGAAAAATAATAGCACATACACACTATGCTTATCGATTTATCATGGGTTGGGTTTTGAAACAATCCTAAATAAGTAGATTATACATTATCAAGAATTGGGTAGGTACGCATAGGTACGCAGAGGCCAGAGTAAAAACTCATTCCGTGTTACTGGCATTCCCATTGTGGTTACAAGGGTTGGGTCATGGACAGTATGGGCAGGGTTGGAACAATTTAAATCAGTGTTTAGATCCATTTAAATCAACTGATTAAATCATTTTTTAAATCACTTTGCAGTTAAAGGTAAACAAGGCGAACTCGTTAATTTACGCGATGCCGTAAAATCATGTCCGAGCGAACGTCCCGATCACTAACATGCGATTAAAATGCAAACTACAAAACCCCACCCCCTCCAACGCCCCGCAACACCCCACCCATCCCCAAACACCCTGCAAAACCCCACCCTTCCCCAAAACCCCGCAAAACACTCACCCCAACACCCCCAACAACCCCTCCCACACCCCACTCCCAACCACCCAACCCTCACCCAACAATAGCAACACCCACCCCACCCCTCCTAACACAATCCAAACCCCAGCACCGCAACACCCCACCCCCACCCACAATACCCGTAACACGCCTCCCCTTCCCCAATACCCAGCAACACAACCACTCCCCCTCGACAAACACCCCGCAACAACCCCCGCAAAAACCCTCACCCGTCCCCCTCCCCTCCAAAACACTCCCATTCCCAACACTTTCACCCCGCCCCAGCACCCCGCAAACACCCCCCCCTAACACCATGCAAAACCCACCCCTCACCAACAACTTGCAACACAACACCCCCCTCGCCAAAACTCTGCCCCAACCACCCCTCCCAACCCTGATAACACTCACCTCCTCCCCACACCGCAATACCTAACCCCATCCTCCAACACCACCACCCCCTCTCCTATGACATTAGGCGTATCATGTAGCGAAGGAATTTTGACTATTTTTTTCCAAATTACCGGTCATGGATGACCGCAATTACGCAATTTAATAGTCATTTGCATACCTAAGCCGACAAATCACATACATTCAATTGCAAAAAAAAGATGGGCCCATGATAGGCTATCATGCAGCGCAGGAATTGAGTATCCAATGTGCAGTTTCAAAAATATATCAATTACGCTGATTTTTTGCATATCATTAGCTCATTTGCATACTCAATTTGCCCAAAATACACCCAAAAGTCTAATCAGGTCGAGAAACTCTTCAGCCGCTTCCTGCCACCACACGGTACATGCATGTATAGGAGGCCTTACAGAGAACCCAGCGCGGGAAAACTGTACCAGGCCTGCAGGATAATTTAATAAATTATGCAAATTAGATTACTAATTAGCATATTTTACGCCCAAATCTAATCAGGTCGAGAACTCATAACCCCGTTCTTTCCACCAAGTTACATCATTGTATGCCCCGTCAGCACTCCAGTTAAATCATATACAACATGGGTTAACTATTTTATCACAGACGGACGAACGAAACGGACGGACGAACGGACGGACGCCTAGACTCCATTTTTATAGTCCCCATTCGAACTCGTGTTCGGCGGGGACAAGAAACAAGCAATCTCAAAATACTCTAGTGTCGCAGGCTTTCGCGGATTCAACATCATTATCATATGAGAGTCCCAATCAGGGGACGGACCGGTGATTTGAAAAACCGTCACAATAACGAGGGGGGGGGGTGAGGCTGAAAACTTGTCCAAAAATGGGTGATTGCAAGAATTGAGAATACAAGTAAGAGGCGCGCGTGCCCCACTCCGCCCCCTCCCTGGATCTGCGCCTGCCAATGAGGATCTATGGACCCAAGTTCTGCAGCAAATGGCCTTTCTCTTGAAGAAGGCATTTGATGTTTCAGCCCATTAACTTGACTTGGTGTGCACATACACAAAAAAAAAAAGCCTCCAGTTCCATTGCATAGGTAAAGATGATGAGGCCTCAATGACGTGCGGCAGCAGCTAATATAGATGTGTGTGCGTAAAACGAGACCATCGAATGATGTAGGAGCCTATAAGTTGAAAGGTGATGTTATTCCAATACATCATTTACAATAGAGCAAATGGCACAATAATACCACTTTTTTACATACTGGGTTTTAAACAATAATTAGCGGTGTGTGTGTAATTAAGAGGGGGCCACAAACAAACTGTGGTTGAAATACATTTTAATTAAAAAATGCAACTTGAGCTCATGATATCAAAATGTGTCAGAAGTATGCAGCCACCAACAAATCCTCCATGTTCTATCACCGCAGCGCCACGTTAGAGATGGATTAAAATTTCATTCTTACCTCCGCAAACCCGCCCAACCATTGATCGGATCCATAACCATCCATTCTTACCCAATAGCTTAAGTGAGGGATCTTTTTTTGGTCTTGGAACAGCAAACAAATGGAAAATGTGTTTTGTTTTATCAATTTATAAATAAAGATTAAATCTTAATGTAAGTGCTTAAATCTTAACACACATACGCTCAAAGGTTTAACAATAGAATGGGGAATGGTTTTGGTTGTGTGACTGGTTGCCATGGAAATGGCGGCAGTGCTTGGATTGATTTACCATATTGTCGCGCAAAACGGTTCGATCTCAAAAGTATGACAGCTATCATGCTTGATAAAAACAAGAATTGCAAATTGAAACTATGGACCAAGATCTTGTGAAAGACCTCCTAGTATGCTTATATTTACTGTTAAGGGGGGGTTGGTGTAAATTATTTTTTTTTGGCTGAACCAGAAAAAAAAAAATAATTGTTTTACATTTTTGTGAAAAAAAACCCATCCCCGTACCAATTTCTACACTGGGCCCCTTCCTTAAGGTCTATTGCCACGAGCTATACACCAAAACAAATTCGGAGGCCAAATTTGAAGGCTATAGGCCTACCTCTTATACTTTTTGAGTACTGTGTTTTGCGGGTGCGGGAGAACGTTGCCAAAAAAAAGAAATGTTCAAAAATGACGTTCAAAAGTTCAGAGGTTGTCTTAAAAAAAAGCTCAAGTATATGTTAATTGATTAATGATTGCAAAATAAGTTAGTTTTAAATTTTTGAGAATGAAACTTAAATAGGACATTTCAAGGGTTGATAACTTTGTATTAAAAAATACAAATCATTTGTGTAAGAAATTCGCAAAAGATGTGTTCAAAAAGACCGATTTTCGATTTTTCAAACAATAAAATAAATACTAGAACTAATAAGAAAGAAAAACAAACAGAAATTGTTAGCGGTTTTCGGCTTCAGGTCCTTTGACTAAAACTGTCGGGAACCGAAGTCCGATTTGGTCCAACGTGATGAAGCAAACAAAAGCCTTATGTTCAAGCTAAAAGATTAAAATGATAACACAATGCAAATATTAAAAAAAAAAAAAAAAAAAAAAAAAAAAAAAAAAAAAGGACAGGAGGAGATTTTTGTGAGGATACAAATTATCTCAATTGTCAAGAATCTTGGCGTAGACCACATACCGAGAATGTTCGGAAGGTAGTGAAAACAAACAATACAAAAGTAAAACAACATAAACCGTTGTTTTGGAACTTGCTCTGCTATCGCAATCGTTACCCATTTAAGACAAAAAGTCTGACTTTCGTCGTGCACGGACCAGAAAGTACTTTAAATCATCATTTATTCAATTAAACGATGGCGTAATCGGACTAATTCACTTCGGTTGTGATCTAATACATGGTAAGCAGTCTAAATATGTTAAAACCCACAGGGGTTCGACAAAAGATGGGGGGCGCAGTCTTATGGAAATATCCTCATGTCTCTTTAAAGTCCCCAGCACAGTGTGGCTATGGCGCCAAAAATTTGGCACAGTCAGAAAAAATGAGGTGTTAGAATTTGTCTTTTCGTTATATACATATAATTGTCCCCGCAGAACGAGGTTGGGAAGGGGGACTAAAATGAGCAGCGTCAGTCGTCCCGGTCGTCCGCGCGTGACAAAAAATGCTTAACCCGTGTATCGATTTATCTGGGAGTTTCCGGTAGGGCGACCAATCATTAAACTCCCTGGGTGTGGCAAGAAAGAGGTGGATGCGTTCTCGATCCGATTAGAATTGTTGGCGTACAATATTGCTAATTAAAGCAATAATTGATAAGTTATGAGAATGGTCCTGCAAGGCGGTGTAAAGTTCTGGCAGTTCCGGTAAGGCCGGTATAATGGATTTTAAAGTGGGGAAGGCAAGCGGCTGAAGAGTTCTCGGGACACGATTTTAGATTTTTGGGCGATGTCGGGCAAAATTGGAGTAGTGCAAATGAGCTAATTAATATGCAAAAATAAAAAAATTAAAAAAATTAATATTTTTGAAAAAGGACATCGGCTACCAAAAAATCCGGAGATGCATGAGGCACATATTTTGGCCATTGAGGAGTGATTATAGGCGGCTTAAGTATGGCAAAGGAGCTAATTGAATAGCGTAAATGGTATATCTGAAATGGTAAATTCGGATGAGGGCAAGCGGGGAAAATTTTCTGTTACCCCATGAGATACATGAGAATAACTTTTTGCTATAGGGGAGGGGGGGTGAGGGTATGGGGAGTGGGGAGGGCGTATGTTGAGGGTAGGTTGTGTTGGGGAGGGAGGGTGGGTCTGGGGGTGTTGCGGCGAGGAGTAGGTTGGGTCAGTATTTTTGTGGGGTGCTTCGGCGGATCTGGGGGGGGTAGGGTCGTTGATGTTGTATGCGGGGAAATAGGTGGGAAGGGGGTTGGGACTTGGGGGTGTTGGGGGATGGGGATGTAAGGAGGTGGTTGAGGGGGGGGGTACGGTGTTGGGGAGGGTGCGGGTGGTATTGAGGTGGGGTTGGGGGAGGGGTAGGGTGTTGTTTAGGGTGTTGATGGGTGTTGGGGGAGGGGGTTGGGTATTGAGGGGGGTTTTTTGGGGAGGGGGGTAGGGTTTATGAGGGGGTGGTGAGTGTGGGGGAGGCGGGAAGGGTGTTTGTTGAGGGGGTGTTTGGGGGAGAGCGGGGGTGGGTTGATTGACGCGGGTGTTGGGGGAGGTGTTTGGATGAGGGGTGTGGGGGAGGAGGGGGGGTGGGTATTGAAGAGCGGGGGTGTTGGGGCGGGGGGTGGGGTTATTGGAGGGGGTGTGGGGACGGGGGGGTGGGGGGTAGTATTTGGCAGGGGTTGGGGAGGGGCGGGTACGGGGTAGGGTCCTGTTATGTTGCGGGGGGTGTTTGGGGTTGATTGGGGGGAGTGGTGTTGTTAGTGTTGTTGGGGAGGGGGGGAGTGTTGGTTATGGTGTTGGGAGGGAGTGGGGGGTGGGCGTGGTGTTATGGGTTGTGGGAGGGAGAGGATTGTTGCGGGTTGTTGGGGATGGGGCAATGGTGGGTTGTGGGGTGTTGGCGAAAGGGGAGGTATGTTACATGGGATTGGGGCTTGGGGGTGGGGTGTGAGGGGTTGTTAAGGAGGGTGGGCTGTTGGGTGTGGTGTTGAGGGGGGTGTGGGGAAGGAGGTGTAGGGAGTTGTGGGGTGTTGAAGTAGGGTAGTGGGGTTTTGTGTGGGGTGTGGGGAGGGGGGAGGCGTGTGAGGGGTTTAGGGTTGGGTGGGGAGGAGAGGAGGGGGAGTTGTTGCGGGGTATTGGGAAGGGGGGGGTGTGGATAGTTGCATTTATTGCATGTTGGTGATCGCAAACATTCGGCGGGGTGATATTTTACGCATCGCGGTAAAGCGGAGTTCGCTTGGTTATAGTAAAACAATGCACATGTATGCCCAAGGTATAGACAGGACGGCAGACCAACAGGTTAACATTAAAACACACACCACACACAACCACACGCACGCACCCCAAACATACTTGTAAATCCACCAGCAAATGCGGACTTCGAGTTTATAACCGGTAGAAGGGGACATTTTTTTTATTTTGTCTATCAACCTGGGAACATTCAGTAGTTTAGGCAGTTTGCCGTAGCTGCGTCGCTTATTTGTAAAAGTAATAATTCAGAGTGACATCAACATGCACACGATTGCCACTCCAACTTGCACAATCACACCACCACTTGCCAACGTTCCTGATAATACCCTCCGTTCCACACTCCACCCGACGCCGGAACCACCCACAAGATGGTGGAAGAATAATTTTGAACAGTGGATTAAATCAGAGTAGTGACACGACAAAAGAAAACCGCAATAATTCTAACCGCGGGCGTCCCCGTTTCCTGGGTGTCCGCGGAGGGTAAGCAGGTGGTTTTCATCATAGGTGTGTCTGCCGTGTCCCGCCCATGCCCTCCCCCCCCGTGCTCACTTTCCCATTATTTTGATTACACCGACACCAACAGTGGGGTCTAAGAAAGATTTAAAAAAAAAATAGCCGTTAAAACCAAAATATAAGCACAGAAGTGAATAGGGCCTTGCACTATGCATTACTGCATAGCATCAAAACCGCAAGTTTGTTTCCCACGGTACTTGATGGTCAGTGTGTACAAGTGTCAGGCTCTCATATCAAGTAGAGAACATGATAGACTGAAATTGGAACAAGCACCTTTAAAGAGGCAAAGAAAAATTGTGCATAAAATAGATTGCACCAGATTGCATTTTTAACCTCAGTTTCCAAGACCCTTTGAACCCAGCCGTAAGAGGAATACATATCAATTGGAAGTATACATATTCCACACCACTAAATAAATCTGGTTTGACACCCTTTGGCCAAGAAGTGTTTAGAAAAAAAGTAAAAATGGGGGGGGGGCAGCTTTGTTTCTAAGTTTTAGGCCATTATTTCTAATGACCTCTAGATGACCTTTCACACCCATCATGAGAGGGGAAACTGGGGCACTACCCAAGGACCATTACATGCAAGTGCCGCAATGACGCCACTAAATAACTCCCCATAGACTTGTGTACAAATGACCTCTCATCAAACGTCAATTTCTCGGCTAAAGAGGGACTGGTTATTTCAAAACTGGATTTTTTTGACGATTAGGACCATACCTCTTCAACAAAAAATAGAAAATCCTATGATGAAGGCTGATTTTTTTAGCTACAGAGCATCAAAGATTTGCATGTTTTCAACACGCCCACACCTAGTTTCATATTTTACTAGAAATCAGAATTGCACAGTTCCCCCAAACACTAAAGAATTATACAAAAGTGGCAACAGAACAAAAATCTTACCACCAATATGGTTGGTTACTAGTCAATCCATTTAGATTTTGCTGACTCTTCATTTAAGCAAAGGGCCGCCTTTCGGCTGCCAACACTGTCTGGAGTCAGTGGTATTTTTGAGTTTTTGAGTACATTTGCACTATGAGTTACAATATACTCATCCACCAATGACATGGTTCAGTGGGTTGTACTTGTACATACATTGACATGAACTGACTTTGTGTGATCTGGGACTCATATATCATAACCAAAAACCAGGGGGTGTATTTTCTACAGTAAGTACAGTAAGATTTCTATAGCAAGTACATTGGTGAATGAAAGCTACTGAACTGCATGTGCCAAGGGAATTGAGATTTTACTAGCTCATTGTGTTGATGGGTGTATCACCTTAATTGAAGCAGAAATGGCATTTTATCAATCCCAATGAGTTGCATAGCAGTCAAAGGTCAATTTGTGTACACCATATTTAAAGGTGCAATGAGAGATTTTGAGTAATTTCATACAGATTATGCACTCAATAGATTTCTTACCTTGTATTTGGCTACAGAAATGTCTTAAAAGAGAGAAAAATGTTTATCTTGATTTGCTTACATTTCAATATAAAACATAGGCTGAATTTCGTATTTGCTCCTATACGAAAATAGAAATTTCACAATTTTTGTACCAAAGAAACATTTAACATGAATATTTTTTTAAATTTCTACCACACCACAACATAAATTGACAGTCAGTGACAAATTCACTGACCATCCAGGATTTGAATCTGGGACCTTCGGTTTACCAGTCCAATGCTCTACCAACTGAGATAATGGATCTGATTGGGAAGAGCAGTGATGTTGTATCTGTAGGCCTTCAGAAAAATTCTTCATGTTATATTAATTACTCACACATTTGAGCTTCTTTCTTCAAAGAAACATTTCTCAGCTTTATTCTTCCAGTTGTGGTTATTTTTTATGAAAAGCTAGTAGTGCTGTAATCGATAAACTTTTTGTGTATCGATATGTCGGAAGACAAACATCCGACATGTCGATAACATTATCGATAATCACATACATGTATGTAAAATAAACAACGTTGCTCCTCTTCAGCCTTGTGCAAACGGCACTAATGCAACCACATCCCAAGTCCTGTGTGTGCACCGCATCGTAAAAACAAGCTCATTATACGTCCATGGTTATACATGCACGAAGGCATGTTTATTTCACAAACAGCGACCACATAATATTATGAGTGCGTTGGCAGAATTTATAGCTCCTTGGGTTTTTAAAATTACATTAAATTTGTCCAAAATATACATATAATATTAGCAATTATCGGGGCACTGACACCCCCGCGTGAATGTACTAAAATCACGGGACTCTCCATTCATAAATTGCAAGTCCTTTGAAGTGTGCCGTCGTACCACGTTAGCCAATAAAAAAAAATCATTTATCGTCCATAAATTACAGCTTAGCCAATCGGCAAATGTAAACATGATCCCGTGACCTCAATCTGAAACACATTTTCGTCCCTTTGATGCGCAGAAAATGGCAGTCATAACCGAGAACTCGTCTGCCGCGCATCTGTACAAACTCTATGGAGAAGTAAGTTGATGCACTGAAATGATGCTGTAATTGACACGCAACTTCCTTAACAATTTCTTTCTTTTCACCCTTCCAAAATAAAAAAACTCGTTAGATTTGTAGTAGCGAATATGTTTCCTGTTGATCAGTAGACGTTTCAGATATTTTTTTTCCAAACGACAGCTGTGTTTCGTAAATGCGCAGCGATATGTGAAGTCTACTCAAAGCCGACGTTTTTCACAGCTGCTACAAGTTACAGATTACGCTAATCTAAATTGCAATTGCAAGCAATGGTCACGTTAGTGGATATGAACTCGAAATTGTCTGTCATGTTTGTGTGTTATAAAGAATTCTTCAAAAGTCCGCTGCCAAGGTTTATTTCAGTGATATATATACTGATTGGTGACCGATAAATTAAAAATAATCAAGCAGGAAGAACAGGCGATTTCATTGTCTGATCAAGTGAGTTGCCAAGCGTTTTTGACATTTGCCTTTGATGTCGTTTAGTATCGATACTACCATTTTGTGTATCGACATGTCGGAAGTTTTAAAAATATAGCGACAATCGATACTTGCGACAATCGATTACAGCACTAAAAGCTAGGCATCCGGGCAAAAATGAGTACTTTAAATATTAGGGACACCTAATATGTGAAATCTCTTGTTGCACCTTTAAGTATTGGGCCCATGTTTTTTTAGCAAACAGCGGAAATGCATTTTAAAGCTATTTCATAAAATTGGGTCAAAGGTCACATGGTCATCAGAAGTCAATCTGTGCACACATGCACTTTGAGTTTTAGACCTATGATATATTTTTTTTTAGTTTGGGTTTTGGACCATTGATATATATTTTTTTCATATGTTTGCATCAGGTCTAATCTACACGGCTAGGCGGTGTGCCTGAATTAAAAGGCAGGAACTCAAGCAAGCAATGGCATTGCATCAATTTTAACCAAAGGAAGTCAAAAGGTCACAAGGGGTTAGTAGAGGTCAATCTCTGTACACACCTGGTGAGCCTAGCCAGTGATTTTGACAAAGTATGCAAGAGTATAAGTAGAAACACTGATTTGCAAATCAGTGGGGAGGTTAAGAGAGATTTTACATAGTATTCAAATGGGTAATATGTGTCTTCACCACTATTGACATACCAAGTATCAAAATAAGACTTATTAGCCAATATGCAAATGAGCTCATTAATATGCATATATACCATTAAGAATTGCATGGGTATTGGGTAATACCTATACCCAAGTGTCATCAAAATGACAGGATTCACCTCTTTATTTTTGCCAATCAGAAAAAATATGCAAATGAGCTCATCAATATGTATATATACCATTAACAATATGGTTTTTAAGCCATGTTCTGTTTTCTACTTAAATTATGTTTTCCATACAAACTTCATACTTTAATACAATTTATTTTTTTATGTCCAATAACATTGGTGATTCATTTTATCATCAAACCATTTAGTATGACCATATGAGTAACACAAAATCTGACCAAAATCAATGTGAGTGTGAGACATTTTATTTGCAATATACAAGCCATGAGGACCAATCACCCTGGCCTGCAAATTCAGCGTTCGAAATAAAGGTTGTCCGTTCGCCCTGGACAAACAAAAATGATACTACAGTTGTCCGACGGACAACCGTGAAATCATTTCACTTGATCATGTATACCATATACAGAAAGTTGTTTCAAAATAAGGACAACCAAAAGTTTTGGCAGACAACCAAAAATTGCAACCTGATTGTCCGTGGGACAACCACTTTTTTCCTCTTAATTCAAATGCTCCCTGCATTGCATCATGCTCAAATACAAAAGGGATTCTTCCAATAATGGCAGTGCATGTCAGATTATCAATGTAAAAAGAGATTGTTGCTCTTATTACATGGTGCGAGTCTGCATTCTTTCAAATAAAGATGATTATGGTAATAAAAGTTTTGTTGTCCTGGTTCTAACCTAATGTATAATAAGTAACTGTTTATAAATACTGTGAGAGTGTCAGAAAAAGTGATGTGGCGTAACATGATTTATTTCATAGCATGATCCATTTTTAGCTTCATGAGTGAAGCTAATCTAATCGTACCGATTCGGCAGAGCGGGCGAAAAAGTCTAGGCCTATCTCCGTTGTCCTCGATTGAGCATATTTGTTCAAAATTGGTCGTGTGAAAGTGTGGGATGTGCTCTTCAAGCTGAATGAATTTCGTAAGCAAAATCGGCCTAGAAGTGTGTTATTTTTCCCGTTTGTTTTTGTGTTTGTCGCATGTGTAACCCCGTACCCAAGATA
>JAMKCH010073175.1:0-22246 GCA_023653785.1 Ophioderma brevispina | reverse complement strand
TATGGCAAATTGGTTCATTTTTCGCGACTATTTTGTTCTTATTTTGCTTAAAAGATCACTAAAGTTACATAATTGTCATTAATACATTACAAAAGATGAAATCCACTTCAGAATGAGGGTGGAAACTACATACTATCAAAAAACTTCATTTTTCAACAGCCTTCAAAATTCGGGAGTCATGAAGTGGCTGTATGTGGCGAGTAGGCCAAGACATTTTCGACTCCAGCTTGGGGCAAGATTCGGGCGTTATCCCACCCCCAAATTTCAAGGCATTTTCAGCTTTAAAAAGGGTGGGACTATACTCGGGTCATTACGGTAATAAGAATATTTGCTTTAAAGGTGGGTGACCCAATTTACCTTTTGAGGTTTTTGTATCAGAAGAAAGTTCATATTTTTCTCATTACCTCAGTAAAATTTAAGGCCAAGAATATGTTTCCTTTTGATTTTATGAATAACAAAAAAGTAAAGGTAAAGGGGACAGACCTGTGTATACAGTCCACCAGACTCCACCATATAATGTTACTAAATCACATAAACCTATCTTGAATATAGTGCCCAGCGCAAACCTTTTTTCTGACTCTTATGTAATTAATCTACATTTTAGTCACCATAGTGTGCAGTGGTGTTTCAAACCCACCCGTTATATTTTAAACCCACCCTTTATATAAAAACACCCTTTATACCAAGAAGTCATAACCCACCCTAGCCTTTCCGAAAGGCACTGTTAGCACATGAAACAACCCCATTAATACTGAACACATGCTAAAATGTTACATTTCCTCCCGAAATTCCTATATCGCTACAGTATCGTGATACTAGTCGGCATTCCACTGTCTTGTTATTACGGGCGGCCATGTTGGAAACAAACTGCCCCACTGAAAGCTGGGAATTATTTCACACCATCAATGAAATTGCAGCGAAATCTCAAGCGATGCATGGTATTCACTATCACATCTAATTTAGTATTATCTTGAGTATTATACGCAAAGTTATACAATCGCTACAAGAAAATCTTATTTTAGAACTCTTCATTTCATAATTGACTTGACGGAGTGTTAGTACAGATTTTCATTTACAAAAAATATGCACAACAGTTCTGAGTTTGCCAAGCAATACGGAAAAAATGATCCATTCATTTCAGATCTAGAGCTTTTCAGCTAGGTACAGATGCGAATTACACGTTTCTTTTTTTTTTTCTAGACTGGTTCCATTTTTCAAAAAGCAACTAGTCGAAGGCATTTTTGAGTAAAAGCAATTGAAAAAGTGTTTCTATATGGAAATTTTATGCTGATTCCAAATCTTCCTTTTTTTTTTTTTTTTTTTTGGCAAGATTCGGGCGTTATCCCACCCCCAAATTTCAAGGCATTTTCAGCTTTAAAAAGGGTGGGACTATACTTGGGTCATTACGGTAATAAGAATATTTGCTTTAAAGGTGGGTGACCCAATTTACCTTTTGAGGTTTTTGTATCAGAAGAAAGTTCATATTTTTCTCATTACCTCAGTAAAATTTAAGGCCAAGAATATGTTTCCTTTTGATTTTATGAATAACAAAAAAGTAAAGGTAAAGGGGACATACCTGTGTATACAGTCCACCAGACTCCACCATATAATGTTACTAAATCACATAAACCTATCTTGAATATAGTGCCCAGCACAAACCTTTTTTCTGACTCTTATGTAATTAATCTACATTTTAGTCACCATAGTGTGCAGTGGTGTTTCAAACCCACCCTTTATATTTTAAACCCATCCTTTATATAAAAACACCCTTTATTCCAAGAAGTCATAACCCACCCTAGCCTTTCCGAAAGGCACTGTTAGCACATGTAACAACCCCATTAATACTGAACACATGCTAAAATGTTACATTTCCTCCCGAAATTCCTATTTCGCTACGGTATTGTGATACTAGTCGGCATTCCACTGTCTTGTTATTATGGGCGGCCATGTTGGAAACAAACTGCCCTACTGAAAGCTGGGAATTATTTCACACCATCAATGAAATTTGCAGTGAAATCTCAACTGATGCATGGTATTCACTATCACATCTAATTTAGTATTATCTTGAGTATTATACGCAAAGTAATTATACAATCACTACAAGAAAATCTTATTTTACAACTCTTCATTTAATTGACATGACGGAGTGTTAGTACAGATTTTCATTTACAAAAGTATGCACAACAGTTCTGAGTTTGCCAAGCAATACGGAAAAAATGATCCATTCATTTCAGATCTAGAGCTTTTCACCTAGGTACAGATGCGTATTACACGCTTCTTATTTTTTTGCACGCTTTTTAAGAATACACACATTTTAGTTTCAACTCTAGAAAACCCACGCTTTTTGAGGATTTGGCAATTTTTTAAACCCACGCTTTCTAAAGCGTGCAATGCACACTATGTTAGTCCTCGTAGTTCACATCAAATATGTTCCGAAATTCTACTCTAAACTTGATACTCATTAATCCGTATATAAATGCATTGGTTACGTGATTGATTCGAAAGATGTTGCGAAGGATGAGGAGGATGGTATAGACGGCAACATTTGTTTCTTCAGCTTGTCTCATGAGGTAGTCTGGAAGACTGTGTACTGCCATGGCTGTTACCAGGGAAACTGCTAAGGTAGTTGTAGATATGAGTGACTTTCGAGTGATTGTATTAAAAGTCTTCCGCTGGTAGTTGTTATTTGTATTGATTGAATTTGGGCCAGGTGTCTCCACTTGGGATGGCTGTCTGTCACCACCAGATTGGGCTATGGTGAGATCTCCTTGTTGCGACCGGATTTTCCTTTGCAATTCCTGTGCAAATTGTTTGGATTCATGTTGCTGGTGACGGATGCTCCTCAGTGCCATGGTGTTGAGAACAGCAATACTGGTTATAATTACAACTATCGAGATGCAAAAAGGCAACCATACAGCCAACCACAGTTTGTGATTGTGAATGAGGCAATGCTCATGAGTTGGGTCTTCCAATGGAATCCCTGTAAACGCACTGGTAACACTGCCCATTATCAGGCTGAAAATGAGGCAGCTCAGAATAAGTGCCCGGAAACAGCTTTTGGTGAGCCTTTTCTGTGTCCGATAGCGTACAGTGTAAAAGCAGTTTAACGCAACAAGTCCGTTAAGGAGCATGGTAAATAGTTCTGTTGTGACAAAGGTGAACACAAGGGCCTGACACATCCATTCCTCTGTTTGCCATCCATGTTTAACGTGAATTGAGTCATTTGTAATGGGGAATAGTATTGGCAAAGAGTACACCAAGGCATCAAATGAACTCCCAAGCAGACATGCGAGTGTATCACCGGCGGCTAGCAACAGAAGTATAACGACTGTGTTGTCTTTGATGACGGTCTTTCGTGCGAAGGTGAGTATGATGAGACCGTTGGCCGGTACTCCTATGAAGAAAAGAATACAGTCATACGCAACTCTTACAATCTGATAAATCTCCATCTTCATTTACCTAAAATATGGTTATGAGAAAGGATCGAGGTTACTCCTTACTGAGCTGAAGGTGTTCTGATAGAGATGTGATTCAACAACTTTCTATGAAAGGAAGACTTTTTACCATAGCCCAGAGCATGGAATGTTGGGTATGCTCCTCAGCGCTGTGTTTATCCCCCAATTGTAATGTTCATTGTTATTGTCATAATAACTTGCATTAATCATGTAATTCACTTATGCAATACACACGAGTAGCTGATTTTAACAATGAAGACTCGGAAACCCACAAATCTTAGCGTAGACTGAGTACTTAATTCTTCATTGCATGACGCTCTTTATCATGCACAATTGTATGAAACAGCAGTGTGATATCTTCAAAGATCAATTCACAGAATATTGCATCGTATGATACCCACAATACTCTGAATAAAAAAACATTTAGGTTAGGTCTGGAGTCATAAGCGTTAGCCAAATCACATACACTGCCACCTAGCATATTGCAAATGGGTTCATCTTTCGGCGACTATTTTTGAATTCTTATTTTGCTTATAAAGTTACATAATTCTTAATACATTACAACAATGAACCACTTCAGAATGAGGGTGAACACTACAAATACGAGCAAAAAACTTCATTTTTCCAAACAAGCTTCAAATTCGGGAGTCATGAAGTGGCTGTATGTGGCAGTAGGCCCTAGGGCAAGCCATTTTCGACTCCAGCTTCGGGCAATTCGGGCGTTTCCCCACCCCCCAATTTCAAGGCATTTTCCAGCTTTAAAAAGGGGTGGGACTATACTCGGGTCATTACGGTAATAAGATATTTGCTTTTAAAGGTGGGGTGACCCATTTACCTTTTGAGGTTTTTGTATCAGAAGAAGTCCCTATGTTTCTCATTACCTCAGTAAAATTTAAGGCCAAGATATGTTTCCTTTTGATTTTATGAAATACAAATAAGTAAAGGTAAAGGGGACAGACCTGTGTATACAGTCCACACTCCACCATATAATGTTACTAAATCACCTAAACCTATCTTGACTAATAGTGCCCAGCACAAAACCTTTTCTGACTCTCATGTAATTATCTACCTTTTATCCATAATGTGCAGTGGTGTTTCAAACCCCCCCTTTCTTTTTTAAACCACACCACCCTTGATAAATAAAACAACCCGTTATACCAAGAAGTCCTACCACCCCACCCTATAAGCCGTTCTAAAGGCACTGTTAGCCACATGAAAAACACCCCATTAATCTGAACACATGCTAAATGTTACCATTTCAGCCCCCGATCCTATATTCGCTACGGTATCTATCACTAGCTGCATTCCCACTAGTCTTGTTATTAGGGAAACAACTGCCCCACTGCAGCTGTGAATTATTTCACACCATCAATAATTTGCAGTGAATCTCTCAAGGATGCATGGTATCCCTATCACATCTAATGAGTATATCTTTGAGTATTATACGCAAAGTAATTACATCACTACAAGAAAATCTTTTTTACAACGCTCATTCATAATTGACATGAGGGAGTGTAGTACGATTTTCATTTACAAGTATGCACAACAGTTTCTGGAGTTTTGCCAAGCAATACGGAAAAAATGATCCATTTCATTCAGATCTAGGCTAATTCAGCAAGTAACAGATGCGAATTACACGTTTTCTTTTTTTTTCTAGACTGGTTCCATTTTTCAAAAAGCAACTGTCGAAGGCATTTTTGAGTAAATCACATTGAAAAGTGTTTTTCTTCTATATGAAATTTTATCTGATTCCAATTCTTCCGGTCCCCAAAGCTAATTTTAGGGGAAGTGGTGCTAATTTTCAATAATCAAAATGGGCGCCATTTTATACATTTTTGTACATAACTCAAGGTTACGGCTTGTAAGACTTCATTCTTGTGTCCTATACATAGGTTTTCATGGTCCAGAGAACCCAACTAGACCATCAAGTTAAGGTAGTAAGCCATATATTTGACAATTATTTTGTCATGAATTAAAACGGCGGCCATTTTGAATTTTTATGCAACTTAACTGTCAACATACCTAATGCCTATAAGGTCATGCACCATGAGTTGGAGGCAAGTGTGTTAATGCTTGAAACTACCAATATTACACTTTTCACACTTAATGAGAGTAAGGGTCATCATTTTTTTTTTGAGATGACACTCATACACCAACTATATCTATTGGTTGTAAAGCTAAAAAGTAGTCCAACAAAAAAAAAATATTTTGTCTCCCAGCTGATGAGTGGCTTGAAAATAATGCGGTATGCGGTATTTTTGTTTTTTTTTTTAATTTCAACTCTTGTGCTCGGCAATAATATCAATGTGCATACACCCACTGATCGTCAACTTTTCACCCGTGCTTGATACACCACCATGTGTATCGAATAATTCTGCAGTCATGCAGTATCAACATCCTCGATTTCCTGCCTCAGATCCACATATGGAATTCCCCCAAACAAGATTTCACAATTGCAAATCTTGTAGAGTGTTGTTCTTATCAGTTGTGGAAGATCCATTTGTAATATTGCCAGATTCAACTTTAACTTTGAGAATCACTGTATCATCGTTACTATTCCGACCCATGAATATACGCGACGATTGCAATTGCCTATGCCCGCACACCAGTAATAAAGTGGCCGCACTGAAATACACTTAAATATACCTGTGTTGAATGCTCGATTTTGAACTTAAGCGGCAAGATTTTTGGCAAAGAATCCATCTCAATGGATTGTACATCGATAAAACTTTAATATTAATTTAATCATGGGGGTCATCAATTTGGTTGTGCGATAATCGACGCTAAACAGAAACAGCCACTATTTAGTGCCAGTTTTTCCACCGTATCGAGCCTGCACACTTTTACGGAAGTATATTGCCATTTAATTTGGGTGTGGAATGTGTTCACTTCGCACGCTGTTGCCCAGTATATCGTCTATGCACTCCCGTCAACGTAAAATAGTCAGTTCATTCAATCATCAACAAACAACCAGCCGAGAGTCGCAGATTGCGTGATCGTGCATTTCCCAATTCCATTTTTCAACAAAAAATTTGTGAGTTCATGAGCTTTTTTTTTTTTTGAAAAAAAATAACAAAAAGTTCCGCATAACTTTTGTTTCATTTTCGGCGAAATTTACAAACGCGCGCGTCCGCTTTGAGACAACCATTTTTTTTTTTTGTGCCTAAGGAAGAAAAAGCCACTTGTAATGGACATATACAGGGTTGCACAAAGGTCCATATAAATGGAAAGTGAAATTTTGATGTAAACAGAAAAAGTCAAAATTTTGTGTCATCTAATTTGTTACCTTCCATTAACATCATAGCTTACACGTTGTATTAGTGAAAATACTGCACATAAATACAACAAATGGAGATTTTATTTATCTTATATACATCTGTTACAAAGAGATAAAACCCCAAAAAATCAAAAGCCCCGAATATCAAAATCCCCTATACTTAACACATGCCTCATCCATAAGGCACCTCATCCATAGCCACCACCCTCTCTGACCCAAGACTCTGACTTAAAATTACGACAACGCAAAAATAAAGATAGGCAACAAATTGAATCTGCTACCATAATCAAAGCTAGATAAATTCCCATTAAAATGAAATATAAATCATTTGAATACCTAAACTTGGTTCTTATGATACCATAACCCAAATACAATATTTGTGAAAGGTAACGCACCCTCATTTTGTATACCCAACTCATGGCGCATGACCATCACTAATGAAAGCTAGTTAATTCCTTGACCCTGAAAACATATGTATAGACACAAGAAATGAAGTACAGCCTTAAATCTTGAGTTATTATAAAAAATGTCACAATGGCAGCCCATTTGAATTTTAAATGCAAATTAACCACTGTTAAGTTGACCTAATGCTAGAACTAATGTCTAATTGTATTCCTGTAACCCTGAAAACATTTGTATAACACAAGAATGAAGTAATTACAAACCTTAATCGTAGAGTTATGTACCAACAAACGTTAAAATGGGCGGCCATTTTGAATTTATGCTATTCGGACACATTTCCTCTCACATTTCAGCTTGGGGACCAGAAAATGTGGAAATTAGCATAAAATTTTCATCTAAAAACACAACCAATTGCTTTTACTCAAAATGCCTTCGTCATGTTGAAGTAAGCACTTTTTTGAGAAAGGAACCAGTCTATTCACGCTTTTTAAGTACCACAATTTTAGTTTTTAACTCTCAAAACCCACGCTATTTTGAGGATTTGGTTGGCGATTTTTTTAAACCCACGCTTTCTCCAGCGTGCAATGCACACTATTTTAGTCTTGTATTTCCCAGCTCAAATAGTTCCGAATTCTACTCTCACACTTGGTATCATTACTCCTAATCCATGCCATTGGATTCGTGATTGATCGAAAGATGTTTGCGAAGACGAGGAGGTGGTATAGACAATCACATTTGTTTCTTCCGACTTGTCTTATGAGGTAGTCTGGAAGACTGTGTACTGCCATGGCCTTACCAGGGAACCGCTAAGGTAGTTTTAGATATGAGTAACTGTTCGGTGATCGTATTAAAAGTCCTTCCGCTGGTAGTTGTTATTTGTATTGATTGAATTTGGCCAGGTGTCCTCCACTTGGGATGGCTTGTCTGTCCCCACCGATTGGGCAGGGTGAATTCTCCTTGTTGCTACCAGATTTTCCTTTGAAATTCCCGTGCAAAGTTGTTTGGATCATGTTGCTGGTGATGATGCTTTCAGTGGGCCATTGGTGTTGAGAACAGCAATCCTTGGTTATATTACACACTATCGCGATGTCAAAAAAGGCACCCATACCGCCAACCACAGTTTGTGATTGAGAATGAGGCAATGCTCATGATTTGGGTCTTCCAATGGAATCCCTGTAAGCACACTGTTACCCCTAACTGCCCATTGTCAGGCTGAAAATGACAGCTCAGAATAAGTGCCCGGAAACAGCTTTTGGTGAGCCTTTTCTGCGTCCGATCGCGTACATTGTAAAAGCAGTTTAACGCAACCGTCCGTTAGGAGCATGGTAAATAGTTCTGTTGTGACCAAGGTGACACAAGACTGCCACATCCATTCCCTACTGTTTGCCTCCATGTTTACAGAAATTGATTCATTTGTACTGGGGAATAGTATTGGCAAAGAGTACACCAAGGCATCAAATGAACTCCCAAGCAGACATGCGAGTGTATCACACCGCGGATAGCGACAGAAGTATAACGACTGTGTTGTCTTTGATGACGGTCTTTCGTGCGAAGTGAGTATGATGAGACCGTTGGCCGGTACTCCTATGAAGAAAGAATACAGTCCATACGCAACTCTTACTATCTGATCATCTCCATCTTCATTTACCTAAAATATGGTTATGAGAAGGATTGAGGTTGCTCCTTACTGAGCTGAAGGTGTTCTGATAGAGATGTGAATCAACTAGTCATGCATAATGGTGCAAGATATCAAACCTATTTTCATTTTGGGTGAAAAGTAACCAAATTTTCTGGCACATATGTAAGCCTCTTGATCTGTGAAATAAATCTGGTCTAAGGGCCCAAATTACTTTCCTTCCAAGATGGCCGCCAATTCAAAATGGCCACCACTGTTAAAATGTCAATGTTTTTTACGTTCGTTTCTATGTTTATTATATGAGCCAATTACTACTCAATTTGATTGTGTTTCGTGCCATTTTAGAACTGATTGACATTCCACTGGTAATGCCCTTGTTTCCACTTAGCAACATTGATCCAAAATGGCAGAAAAAATTCCAAAATGGGCGGCCAATTTGAAGTATAATCATTTGCTTATCAACAATGAAATGTTTTTCTTGATCTTGTAATGATCCATAAGGTTCCCTATCAAAATTAATTTTTTGGTTCCTTGTTCCAATTTTTTCTTTGGCCAAGCCCTGCCCAAACCCCTGACCAAGCCCGGATAATGATATACAAGAAGTCCTGAATGCGCAAGATCAGCATTTTATTTAGCAGTTTTTATCCAAGATTTGCAGGACATTTATCAGAATTGGCTAAATTGTAGTTAAGTTGCCACTTCAATGGTCACTTAGTTTTAACAAGGATGAGCTTATTGTGTTTATAATCAATCAAAACAATTTAGTGATTAAATTAGAGGTGGCTATAGAGGGTCTATTTGTTCATAGTTGTTTCAGATCACTCTGACGTTCGAACACAGGCCTAAAATTATGACTTTTATTGTGCTTATATACCCCTTTTCGAAGAAAAAAAAATAAAAAGTGCGAAACAGGGTGCCCAACGAAAAATCCACAATGGCGCCAAATGGCCAAAAATCATATTTTTGACTCATAACTTATAGCTTTTGTTATTACCTTCATTTTTGTGGCATACCGCATGTTTTGTGGGCCTGCAGGAATAATTCTACTAATGCAATGTCTATCTCACCACGACTTTCGTTTTCTCGATATGGCAGTTTTATACTAAAATTGGACTGCGAGGGAGCTTTCCTTCCCCCCCAAAAAGTACATATCGTATGAAAAGTTTAAATTTTAACTGGGGGCCATCATCTAGTTTTGATGCAACTCATTTTCTGAAGATTAGAGCTGTTTATCTCTTACCCATTTTCCTGTGGCATCAATTTAAAATTTGAGAAAACACTCCCATTGGAATGTACAGGGGCAACAAACTTTCTTACGTGTTGGTTCAATGGAGGGCAATTTTTTATGACATTAAAGCCTACAGTTGTAAACCCGCAAACAACCAACACATCAAATTTTCACATGTGTTCATAAAAAACTCTCCGTAAACTTTTTGAAGGTTAAAATCACCATATCAAATTGGATGCGCCTTTAATGGGAAAGCGCCCTCAGAGGTCCATTTTAAGCAAAATTGGCATTTTTCAAAGAAAAACGAAAGGCTATGGTGGGATGAAAAGTTGCATTATAAATGAATTCCTAAGACCCCAAAACATGGGTATGGCCACCAAATTAATCAAATGACCAAAAATAATTGAGTTTGGTCAAACAATCATTTTTTTTACAATTTGGTGGAACGGCCATTTTGGATTTTTCCGATGGGCCCCCTGGTTTTCGCACGTTTTCCTTTTTTTCTTCAAAGTGGTATCAGGGGGGGTGATTCAAGTCATCAAATGACCTGTGTTTCGAATGATCTGACATTGTCCTTCTATAGCCCCCTCTATTAAATGTAAGCTTGATATTGACCAGTTTCACTCTTGAGCCTGACATGTATAATAAAAGAACCTATACCACCTATGCATGTGGTTATCCTAGTCAGTTGCATTTTTGTTTCCTATGCAGGAAAAAAGGGGGGGGCACATAGGGATTTGCTTTTTTGCTTTGGTTAGTGAATCACAGATTGTGTTTAAATTAGTATGACGAATGTAGGAACCCCCAACAATTAAGATGACAGGAAAAAACAAGAATAAAAAACAACTTTCACTTATATACCCAATCAAAATCATAATTTTTCCCAATCGCATGGCCTATAGCAATCTTAAGTATGAAAAAAATATGACAACAGACCCAAAATTAAAAAAACAACCAAAAAGACACTGTATTTCTCTCCAATCAATCCTAATTACTTCTCCGATCCACATTTGGTCCAGAGGGCACTACTGGATTTTCTGGCTAAGAACAGAGAATCCCTCAAATCTTGTAAAAGGAGCCCAATATCCTGAACACTGTATATTATCTATACAAGTCATTATCCCTGACGGTCAAGATTTACAGATTTACAAGAATTGCAGGCAAACAAAAGAATACACCCAAAAACCTTGAATGGGGCCCTGTGTGAGTCTTGTGAATCTTGTTTAATTCTGATCTGCACAATCTTGATAGGCCTATATGTTTTCAAGTGTTGGAACATGTTGCTGAGTATATTGCCCTTAGGCGACGAAAAAAGAAAACCAACCCAGTTTTACGGGCCAGCGGAGCGGCTTAAGAATAGGTCGGTCGGAGGATCGGGGCAAATTTTTTCCTTTTGATTTTATTATTCTTTCTGTGTCAAATTTGCATAATGCCCACAAATCTGATAAATTAAGAGAAAAAAGAAAAATTTTATTATAAGTTTCACAACAAAAAAAATCAAGCCACAATTGATAAATTTAGGCTACACAAGGTGATTTACATGATTTTTGGTAAAACCAAAAAAAAAAATGTCCTGGCAAAACTGACAAATCATGGTCGGTCCGAGCTCCTTGCTCCGTAAAACAGGGTTTTTTTTATTTTCGTCACCTTATGTCTATTTTGTTTGTCCCATTTACAACGATGCTTTAGTTTTAATAAATGGTTTTTTTTTTTTTTAATTTAAGCAAACTTTTCTCAAAAATAACTGTCCAGACCACTCCGAAAATAATTTTAACATTTACCCGATTTTAATGAAATGTGTATCTTCTTAATATGAATTACAACATGGAGATACAGACTGGTAACAATTTGAGTACTTGACCTTGCTGCTTCATGCCTATCGCTCTCAGAATGAAAAAAGCTAATAACGCGCACCCTCAACCGAGAATGTTTGTACCGCTAATTTTTTCTGGTGTAACTTCCCTTCCCTGCAAAGAGGTATACTAATTGTCTGATTAATAGGCATGATCAATAATCCTTCATCATGCTAATGAATGCCAGCTCTTTGGGGTCTTTGTAAACCCCAGTTCAAGTGGATTGACGGTTTACAAGGTCACTTTGGTCACAGTGACCTTTGGGAAAAAAATATATTTGTGATGCATTGTTTTTGGTCATATGTCCTTTGAGTTTTAGTTCATAAAAGGCTAGGATGAGCTAGGGCATTCAACATGTCTGACTTTGAGATTGGTTGAGTCTGCAGAAAAAACACCCTTGGATGGTTGTCAAAATTTAATTAACCTGAGATTTTGGTATCATTAGAACTTGTATTTCTAATTGCCATTGCTACATATTTAGTTTGGCTGAACTTCCCAGACCATATAGACAATGCTACAATTTTAAATAGGTTGTTTTATGGTTACGGGAAATTATTTGCACAGTAAAGGTATGGGTCAATTGTATACAGAAAGTTAAATTAATTTGCAATAAAATATAAATTCAAATGAAAGTTTGGATAATTAAGACATGTTGTTATACGCCTTTCCCATAGACAAATGTAGTAGTAAAATCCAAATTATCTTAAAGTACGAAAAACTATAGAACCCAAAAACCCCAAAAAATAATAAGCACCAACCCATAATTAATCAAAAAAACTACACTGCACTTAAACTCCCCATCAAACCATATCTTTACTCGATCCACATTCACGGGCCATGCTGGATTTTCTGGGCTGTAGAACAAGAGAATCTTTCAGATCTTGTAAAAGGAGCCAAATTAGTCCATACATGTGTATTATCTCTACAAGCAAGTTCCCTGACTGTCAGATTTACAAGATTGGCAAATTGGCAACAAAAGAATACACCCAAAAAAGCCTTGAACAGGGCCCTGTGAGTCTTGTGAATCTTGTAATACCTGATCGCACAGTCTTGTAGGCCTATATAGTTTCTGTTGGAAAATATTTGCTGAATCATAATTGCCGTATGGTACTTATAGTGATTTGTCTCCACTTTACCCAAAACAGAAACAAACACAAACAGTAGGCTTGAAATGCTTTAACTTTTTGGTACATTTTTTTTACCTACTTTGCCATGCAAGTTATAATTGGGTGGTGTAATATTCCAAGGTAAATAGACCTATATTAATGATACAAAAATGTCGGCCTATAGTAGTTCTTTGTATGTAGGCATAGCTGTATAGTGAAATGCGATGTTTAATTATGTCAAATATTTTCATGTTAACAAGCTTATTTCAAATGCAAATTGAAGTAGTCAGTACATAAAAGTTATTTTGTGGGGGATGCAGCAGGGTTCCGACCAAGACCGACTTTTGGCTGATTTATTTGAAGGTCCAAAGTTCAGGAAATTGACAAGAAAGTCACTTTTTGGTGATAGGAATGTTCACAAAGTAAAAAAGAGTACCAGTTTTGGGGGTTAAGTCCCCTTTCAACAAAAAAGGCCTACTTTTTTCAAAGATCTGGCACCCCCTAAAAAAAAAAATAATCTCCCCGGAAGTACTTCTGGATCAATCAACTGATCGCATCTTACAGTATGAAAAAATATAACAAAAACCAGAAATAAGAAAACAAACAAAAACACTGCACTTAACTCCATCAACACCATATAATTAATCATTTTCGGTTTCGCCGTCTGCGGTCCATCAGCAACATGAAGGAAAACACACAATGATTGGTCGAGGATTCAATTGCAATTTGCAGCTTAATATACCTGGACAGTAGCCCCTACTTGTGTTATTGCTGAGCCAAGCTTACACTGTGGAATGCAAGATACACAATAGGGTCAATAGGAGGGTGGCTATCTCTCTGATCATTTAAATAGAATAAGTAAAATAACCTACCCACAATATTTAATTCATCAGCAGCATTCCTTTGGTATAGCAATTAAGAAATTTGCTTTCAATTAGGTACATAACTTGCATAATTACACCGGTTGATTGATTGATGTACTCCATACTCAGGATATGTCAATAGAATATCTCAATCTTGTAAAAATTGTTTCAATTTCTTGCAATTTTTGGTCAGGGTGGTCGGGCTTGGTCATGCTTGGTCAAGAGTCCATGTTCTAACTGTCAAGATTACTGAGAATCTTGTACAAGAAATGATTCCTTTACAATTTGATTTTTGATAGGGTTGTTTATTGAACAATGTGGCATTAAACAATAGAATGCACATCACCTTAAGAATACAACAAATAACTTGAATCCAAAATGGCGGCGAAATCCAAATGGGCGGCTCTTTGTCACTTAAGCTTATCCTTTTGATTATCAAGAAATAAATTTTGTTCTGAATCTTATAGAACTCCCATCAAGGAGGAATTCACAAATCAACTTATTACAGAGAACCCATTAAGGTCTTTGTTAACAAATTTTTTTCCATATAATTTGGCCAAGATGGCTGTCAAACCTTGAATGGCCACTACTTTTATAATTATCAACCTACGTGCCTGGTATGATTTCCTCCGTGCTACTTTGAATGTGGTGTTTTTTTCATTAAAAATCACATCCGCTATGTGATTTGGTATTGTTGGCTCTGTTTTTATCACATCCTGTAAAATGTAACATCCAGTGGTGGGAGAATTTGATTCATTGCCCAGCAATCGGTCCGAAATTACAAAGGGCACAGGACACCTGTTACCCACATGAAAAGCTTGATTTCCCCTCTAAAATGCCTAGTGATGTTTAAACTGCTTGCAAGGGCAACGAATCCTATTAGTGGCACTCTTCTATCTAATACGGCAAATTCCAAATAATTGCCAAATTGCGCCACCCACCCAAGAAATTTTGACTCTGCAATAAAAATAAAAAGGAAGAGGAAGAAACACTAGGAAAGGGAAACAGAGAGAGGGGCATGGTTAGAGATTAGATATTGAAATTCATAGTTGATTGTACAGCGTAAAACGGTATGTGTGCCGTGGCTGGTGGCAAGGGGCAGAGAGGTTAGAGGGAGAAGGGGAGGGCGGAGGGGATTCGTATGAGGACAGCCGAGTAGAAGATTTGTGGCTACAACCTTAAGCGGTAAGGGTAGAGGCGGGGACTTGTAAGAAGTGGGGATGGGGATTGTGGGATGAGAAGGGATTTATATTGGAGGAGGGAGGCTGGGAGAGGTGTTGAATTGGAGCAAAGGTCTTACCCTAAATATTACATGAAATTCCTTGCCGTCGGGAAGACGACACATCACAGTTGAAGTGCTCTATGTGTGAAAACAACGCACCGTTGTAGAAGCAACCTCAATATTTGCTGACAACATCAAATTCCTCACCATTGAGCTGCGGCTTCGGCTCTGTCATAGTTTATATCAGTCTAAAAAACCTCCACAGTAGTTTCAGCACCTTCAATTCAATTTCGGGAATTCCACTAAAACCTCATTGCCTTAATTGGTGATTTCAACAGCCATAGTACCTAATGGCTATAAAAACAATGACCATAAAGACGGGACAAGCTGTGGAAAAATGGTTATACAGTCAACTCTACATCACCTTCAACGACCCTAAACTAACTGCCGCTAATCATTTATCCTGATCATAATAGCTATTTGTTGGACAAACATCTTTAACCTTTGTAGCAAGATTGGTCTGAATCCTGTTCCACTTAACTCTAAGGTTAAGCTGCAGCACTTTAACTACAGAACCTGAAGAAGGTTGCTCCAACAATCCATAAACTGCATTACAAATGTTGCCCAAGTCTTGCCTAATAGATTCATACAAAGAGGCTGTAGGGTGGAATACATACCATGCCTCTCCAAGGAATGGGCTAAAGGATATCAAGGGTATCTACCTACCATGTTTGAAGCCGATCCTTTCTGAAAGCGATCCTTTCGCATTTAAAAGAACTGCCAAGGTTAGGAAGTGTCAGAGAAAGTATCAAAAAAACCAGCACCCTTAATTTAATGCCCCGGTATTGACCTATAACAGCAAGAAAGAATGGACTACCATCCGAAAACTCCAAGAGGATCCAACAGAACCTCCGCAGTGGTCAAATGTTACACCCAACCAAGTTGAAATTTTAACGACTTGGTTCTCCAGGTAGACAGGATGGATCTTTATTTATCTTTTCTCTGGAGATAGCCAGCGCACACCACCTGAGCTATCAAGACTGGGTTGGCATAGGACGATAGATATCATATAGGTGTCAGGTTCGAAAATGCCCTCGCTTTTCCCTCGGGATATCATCAAACGTATATTTAATATACAATTAATTTGTTTTTAAATTTTAAACTACTTATTTTTTTTTTTTTTTTTTTTTTAATTTTATTACTTTTTCCCTGGAGATAGCCCAGCGCACACAAGTGAATTCCAAAAAAAAACATGTGCGCCTGGCCGGGTTCGAACCGGCGACTCCGTATTTACTAGCACGCTATGAAGCAATGGACACCACCTTTCGAAACTACCCATATAAATGATATCTATCTCGCTCCTCTACAACCAAGTCTTGAATCGTTCAGTTGGTTAGAGCGCCGTGTGAAAATCCATTTCAAGCACAACAGCTATGTACTTTCCCTCTACACACGCCCGTGAACCCAAACGTCAGCTTAGAATTAAACCTGGTCGGAGACCCCTAGACACTGGATAGTTGTCTACCTAGGGATTTAACTTGGACCGCACTCTCTCTCTATACGACCTCCCACATCACGAAAAGAAGAGTAAAGTATGTTCACGCATACATCTGGAACAACCTCACTGGCACAACTGGGGTGCTTGTCCTGTACTACTTATGTGCAGAGTATGCAACACTGTAATGGGGAAAGGTCAACCCATGATGCCAAGGAGCTTGATCCAGCATTAAAGGCCTGTCAGCTTATCACAGAATGACGTCAACGGACAACTTATAAATCCTAGGCAGGAAGGCTCCACCAAACCTCTATTGTAGTGTAGCGAGCATGCAAGAGCGTAGCCTCTCCAAATATCTATGTGAACACCCTATGTCAGGACAAGACCACTTGCTAACCGCCTTAAATCCAGAGAGCGTTTCATGAGCGGGGTCCGGCCTCTTGAGTGGGTCTCTGGGGAGTTTAAGAGAGTCGCCTTGGGTAGGAAAGACTTGCAATCAACCAGGTAACATCCATTGGTATTGACCCTATGAGCATCACCCACCTGAAGCTGACTTCTCATGGGCTGAATGGCGATGTCTCAACCGTTTGAGAACCAGAATTGGTCGGTCTAAGGTTTCCTTGTAGATGTTGGGCTATCTGGAAGCGGATCAGGACACTACCTGTAATGTAGAACAGCGCCACAGAAAATGGAACATCTTGGTCTGCCAATGTTTGTCGCAACATGCACTACAAGGAACCTTGCAATTTCTTGTCTGCCCATGTTGGACAACAGTGCACAACAAGGACTTGCAGAATTCAGTGAAACAGCCAGACATTGTAACCCACAAAACATCTTCTATTTACATTACAGCCACTTTCAAGCAGTTTTGACCTGCTCTGTAATGCTTTGATGGTTCATGGCAATTTCCATACACTGGACTGTGAAGCTGCACTTTTCCCCCCCCCAGTCAGCTGGATTGGTAGCTCTGAGCTCGTCGCAATGCTTGTCCTCCCAGCAATGTCCTTCTGATAGGCTGCTCTGTTTGAGTGTTGATACCGTGCATCTGAGGTAGGTGGGATGAACTCAATGGATCTTTCTGTTGTAAATGAGGTCAACAAATCTTTCAATTGTTGGCATTAGTTTTTTCAAGGAATCTTCTTAAGGAGGAGTTTGTCAGGTTGCAAAGTGTTTACAAAAACATCAGGGAAGATTTTGGCTTGCTTCCCCTGCGGTGTTCCCTTTCTTTGTATCCGACCTGTGAGTGTGCAACCATCACAGAGACAAATAGTTCCCTGGTCCTAGGGTCTGGGAATAGTATTGCTGGTGTGAATCTGCGATTCCTTCCGGTACCAAATCTAGCCAAGTTTCAGTGAGGTTGGACTTGCTGAACAATGCTACAGAAAAAGTCACAACCTGTGGTACAGTAGCAGGCAATGAACCCTTTGGTCTCCTTGAGCAGCAAGCACATTGGCAGTAGAAGCCTGCTTCTTCATGTGTGCATGGAGATAGATAATTAGATTTTAGTATCTGATTATTTACACCATCATCCACTGACATAACAAACTAAACTACTACTATACCGCTAAAGCTAGAGCTTACTAATGAGGGATGCATGTGCATACCATAAATGGAGGTTCTAACAAGTTATCGAATAACAAAAATGAAGAAGGAATGAGTAAATGAATGACTCAAACATTCTCACAAATAGTTTGGTAATTTTTGAACACTATGCCTCACCTGACACACCCCCAATTCTTTTTTTCTGGTCATTGTTCCATTGTAAACATGAATTAATAACTCAGTATTAAATACTACCAAAGTGACATTAGCAGCTATTTTGAATATGAAACAGTCTTAGAAATTACACATTTGCCAGCATCACCAGGCAGCACATAAGATTACCTGGTAGAAGGCAATCGGACCTTGAGGTATTTTACTTAATTGATAGTGGCAGCCACTTTGAACTGGCACCACAATGTTTATTGTATGTTATACACACAGACAAAATGAAAAGTAAATGTTTAACCATACCAAAGAAACCAATTATAATATTTTAGAATGTTGATTAATTCTATCATTTACCATGAACACATATAAAATCAATACTAACCTTTAACATAACAAGGTACCTTAGCTGCCCTTTTTAACTTTGGCAGCCCTTTTGATATGGCAAGCCATTTGATAATCATCTACATTGGCATGCAACCTCGAAATGTAGTTGGATATGTTTTGAGGGCCCAAAGTTTTAGAAACACCGAAACCATGTTTGCACTGGTAAACTACAAAATAACAGCTTTTTCCTGTGATCGCAGCCCAATCTTGAATTCTAGGCCCCAATGTGGCTACCGCCTTTTGATTAAACTACGAATTTTGTGAAATCAGAATATTGATTTAAAGTTCAATCAAGTCTTATCTGACCTATCTAATAAGTTTACAACCACAGATTTGCAATAATTAATGCCTTTTTATTGGGTGGCGGCCATTTGAAAAATACGGCCATATTGGAAGGAAAATTAATTTGGCCCCTAGACCTATTGGTTAAGCCCATAAAATCATATCTTCCCACCACCTCTGTTCCAAATTTGGTACTTTTCAACCAAAATGCAAAATACTTCAACCATTCTGCTGCCTAAACTTTCTCTGAAGGAGACTTTTTTACCTTGGCCCAGAGCATGGAATGTTGGGTATGCTCCTCAGAGCCGCTGGTTTTATCCCCCCATTGTAATGTTCATTGTTGTTGTCATAATAACGTGCATTAATCATGTAATTAACATATGCAATACACACGAGTACTGATTTTAATAACAATGAAGACTCGGAAACCCACAAATCTTAGCGTAGACTGAGACTCTTCATCTTCATTTACGCTCTTTATCAGCAACAATTGTATGAAACAGCAGTGTGTTATGTTGACTGATGCAAGAATTTAGTCTTAACCTTAGGTGTCTATTTGAAGAACTTTAGTACTGGTGTTAACCACTACCTTCAGTAATCTTAATGGCATTTGCCAGATTCAGTCAGAGGTGGTAGATTCCCTGTCACTTTGTTTGTCAAACAGTTTGGCGCATACTCGTTGGATACAACCTGCAGTTGAAGATTAACACACCATGGGCACAACTGCCTCAACTTTCCTCATTTCAATTTTTCCTGGAATGTGCATGATCATATAACAGTCACCAAATGTATTAATTCCTGACTCGAATATTTTCACTCCAAAAGAGAAGATGGTTTTCTAGATATCCATGTGCTCGCAAATTAAATGCGGGAAAATCTGATTAACGCGATTTGTCCGTGGAAATTGTAACTAGCAAGCACATGAACCTCTGTTGGTCAACCTCATCATGGCTGAAATAGATTAGTGGGTCCCAACGGACCAGTATGTGTGATATAGATACAGTATCAAAAAACTTATTGAGTTTAATTAAGCTATTAGTTGAAGCCCCTCACCCATTCACACACACGTGACTGTTGTACTTGATTATTGTAATGCAATGATCATAATGATGTAGTTTCCAATTAGATCATATTTTGTTAAAATAAGCCTGTTTAAAGTTATAAGTGAATGTTAGGCAAAGAGATATAACTTGGTCACTTGGAAGGTAATATCATGTAAGAGCAAATCAGAGATACTGTAAGATTGGTGGTATGGTTTACACTTGATATAGAAAGCAACAAAATAGAAGCACCATTTTGATTGGTTACTCATAGGGCTGTCTCATGTTGTGTCTTGTAATGAGCCAATCAGACAGCTTGTATCATAGGTGTGCCCTGGGGTTATAACAGTAGTCGTATAAATGATTGCAACTTACAGGAACATGCAAGACCTTTATTTAAAGGTGCAGCAACGAGAATGTCAGGTGTCCTTAAAAAAATCGAAAATTCTGATGTTTGCCCTGATGTAAGCTTTCCTTCAAAATAACCCCATCTGAACGGATAGAGCTAGAAATGTTTCTTTGGTACAAAAATTTGTGAATTCTAATTTCGTATAGGCCAAACGAAATTCAGCCTATGTTTTATATATTGAACTACAAGCAATCGAATACTTTTTTCCTCCTTTCCTCTCTTTAAACATTTTTGTAGCCAAGTACAAGGTGAGAAAAATATTGAGTGTCTATTCTAGATGAAATTACTATTATGGCACAATATTTGGTTGCCTCAAAAATCTCCCGGTGCAACCTTTACGACTTTATCCCCTTAAAAATACTTAACCTTTGAAAACTTCAAGCTTTTCCACCCAAAATAAGATGGCCCCTTTCGTATGGAATTGTCATTGTCACTTATGTAATTGCCTAATTGTTCTCTTTCTCCAGTACACACAAAGATTTCAAGAGTATACTAGTGTATTACGTTCGAGTTGGGGTTTCGGCTTGGATGTGAATCGCTATCCTACCACTAGATCTGTTTCTGCTTGTTTTTTTTTTTCCAAAAGGGCCACATCAAGGAAAACCCCTGTATCTCCTTTGCGCTGACCAGACTAATCAAGTACTCTCGGCGGGTAGGACTTCAATTACCCGTTGGTGTCGTGAGATTTCCATCTTGTTTTAAAGTTGATACTGTCCCATATTACAAACTCGAAAAAGAATTTTAATTGTGAGGTTAGAAATGACACAGTAATTATAGGGGGATTGAAACTTAGGCTATTAGGCATCAAAAACCTGCATGGTGCAATCACTGTGTTACTGAACATTATTCTGTAGTAAACATGAATCTGTATTTTCATTGGTCAAGGTTAACATGGCAAGGCAACAGGAGGTGAAAGGACGGCTTTTTTTCTCCCCCATTTTTGTTTTCCTTCCTCCCTTTCCCCCCCAAAAACAAATCACAAGTCCAGACTTCATTTTAAACAAATTAAGTTTTCAAGAGGCAATGGGCCTGACAAATAGTCAAAACCATTCATTTTTTTTGGTATTTTTTTAAGGGTTTCCCCCGAGCCCCAAAACGACACTACCCCATCTCCCCCCCCCCCATCTCCCCAATTATGATTCTGGTGCTGCCACTGTTTGGTCAAACACCAGCGGTATAGAACATACATAGCCAACCATGAAAAGGAAAGAAAGCAAGGGCACCTTGAAGATTTCCATACCGTGGCAGTGAATTCCTTGGTGGTGACCATCCATGGTCTGCACAAGACTTATTGTATTTGCCTTAATTTCCTAACATTCATATAACCCATAACATGCATCCTCTCCTCTTAGTAGAAAACAAAATCTAACAATAGTGGAGCGGTTTGGACGCAAAATTGTCGACAACCCCTCCCCTCGGTCCCAACAAAACGCAGCCACTTCTATTCAAAAGATAGTGTAAATAATTTTAAAAAGTGATAGTTGTGGTCAAAAACGTTTTTTTTTTAATTGGGGTGTTTTTTTTGTCAAAAAATTCACGTTTTTTAGCTAAACCATTAAGTAAAAATCAGATTTATTAATTATCTGCAAAACATTTTTTTATCATGATGCAATACGAATCAATCTGTACCATTTAAGATTATAAATTGAGTTTTTACAAATTAAAGCCCGGGGGGGGGGGACACCTCCGACCCAAAATTGGGTAACAACAAAAAAAACGGGTGTGCGTCCACCGGGTAAAAATCGACAAACGTCGATCACATATTTTACAGCTCGTCCACTCCGTTCAAACTAACTAACTTACTAACCCAAATGTTTTTGGTTCATTATACAAACAAACACTCTTTTAGTTTCTCTCCTAAATAACACTGTTTCCCAACAGGTA
>JAMKCH010073173.1:0-16378 GCA_023653785.1 Ophioderma brevispina | reverse complement strand
TTTTATCCATTAACATTTAAGCTTCCAATTAAAACAAACAAGCACCTGCCACAACAAACACACAAGCACAAGCCACTGCCCCATACAAACACCCAACTACACACACAAATGTTACACACCACAAATAGTTCATAAAAATAATGACGTGGCATTCAAAGGAAAAAAAGAATATTTTTTTTAATTTTGTATACAAAGAAAACTTTCTAAATTTTAAGAGGTAAACCTACTCCAGTGACAAAAATCATGTTATTGCATATATACATAGTTGTAAAATTAACCCCTAGGGCATTTGCTATATGAAAGAAATGCAGAGTCCGTCAGGGTCACTTAGCCAAAAACCAAACATCCAGGCCAACATATAACACATGTGGTGTATATCTATTTACTGACCTTGATGTCCCACAAAAAAAATGGGTCCCTGTTTCTTGGGCGAGACCTACAACAATGAATTGCAAAGAGTCGCCAGAACAACTACGTGAACCAAAGAGTATTGACTATGATTTTAGGCTAACAGAAATGTGTTACCAAATGTTACAACGTTAACACTTTCTGTGCGTTTCTTGTTAGTTATGCCCTGTTTCTTGCGTGTTAATTATTCCAAGGGGGGTGAGTGTTTTGGGCCCTATAGACCTTTTGCTCAAACGCCTCCATATAACTGTTTGTTTTTCATACGTGGAGTAAGGGAAATCAAAGGGTGATTAAACTATGATCTATCACCCAGCCACTCTCTTTAGTTAGACGTACTTAGTAAGCCAAAAATACCAGTAAACAAAGAAATAATAGAATAACCCCCCCCAAAAAAAAATCAGCCCAAAGTGGAATTCGAACCCAGCCAGACAAAACAGGTTTTATTTTAATGAATATGGACAGGAAGGGGGGCCACTGAAGTAATTAATATTTCAGGCGCAAATTAGATGTGTAACGTTTCCGCCAGTGGTAACCGCAAACACATTTTGGGTATTTTTCAATGTAAACACGTAATAACTGCTCTGCAACAATAATATCATTGGTTAAAAAAAAAAAAAAAAAAAAAATTTGTAATTTTGTATTTGTGTTTATTACTTTGTTTTATTTTACACCCTAAAATATTTTGAACAACAGGGTCATTTTTGACCCCGTTTTGAGTCAACTATGCACCGACTAAAAATGGGGTTAAAATGTTGACCAATGTTTTGCTCAAAAACGTGTGAAATGACCCTTTTTGTGGTCATAATTTTGACCCCCATTTTTAGTCGGTGCATAGTTGACTTGGTGTTTTTAGTGTGTACTTATTTAGTCATCTTTATTTTGTTTAGTGTTAATTATTTCAGTTTGCTTTCATTTTAACGATTTATATTATTAATAGTTTTGTGTATACGGCTTTGATTTTATTAATTTATAAAATATTTTTTATTAACCTCCCGTTTATTTTTATTACCATTTTGGCTTTTATTTTTTATTATTTTGTCGTTTTCTTTTTATTTCGTACTATTTTTTTAAATTTATTTAATTCCATTAATTTTATTCATTTTATATTTCTATTCCTTTTTGGGGAAGGCGCTATATAAATATATATTTTCTTTTTTATTTTAACGATTTATTTTAATGATATTCTAAGACTAGTGTACACGGATTTGATTTTTAAATTATTTGTTATTATTTTCTCCTCTGTTTATTATTATTGTTCATTTTCTTTATTTTTTATTTTTAATTTGTACTGATCTTTTTCTTTATTTCATTCCATTTGTTATTTTATTTTAATCATTTCTATTTGTGTTAATTTCTTTTGTTAAACTTTGTGATGGTCATATGCGAAAAAAACATTTCTGTTACACCCAAACAATAACAATTTCTAAAAATACAATTAAACAAAGAAATAACCCCCCCAAAAAAAAATCAGCCCAAAGTGGAATTCGAACCCAGCCAGACAAACAGGTTTTATTTTAATGAATCAATGGACAGAGCCACTGAAGTAAGTTAATATTTCAGGCGCAAATTAGCTGTGTAACGTTTCGCCAGTGTTACCGCAACACATTTTGGGTATTTTTCAATGTAAACACGTAATAACTGCTCTGCAACAATAATATCATTGGTTAATTCCGTCAAAATACTCTTCCAGGTAACCCCCCGCTATTTAGCTTGACACGTCATAGCCCGGGCGCATGTGGAGTGTCCAGTTAGAGTAACCTCGAACTACCCGCTATTACCACCGGTGTACTTACCCAACTACCCTACGTTACAAATCGCCCGAGGGGAATCGGGGGAAATCAACCATCACTAATTTCCTTTTTTGGCAGCAATATTTATTTTCACTACACATATACGCGATTTTAAACAAAATCCGCTCTCCAGAAAGCGCAATTTTCCGATACATCTTTAAAGCAGTGATAGTTGATCTCGTACATGCTTCAAAATCCAGTAAACAACCCCAAACATTCCATTTAAATAAAACAAACAAATTTTACAAAAAACACAGTTTTTTACCTAAAAAACTTTAAGCTAAAGGGGGTCAAACACCAGCATGACAGTAATTTGCACGTACCACTTTCACCGGCCGAGATTGCCCGACATTTAGGGAGATCCGCGAACAAAAAACGGCCCCAAAATGGCCCGAGTAAAAGTAATATACTGTCGCTATATGCGACCGATAATTATAGGTCATTTTGTCACGAGTCTTCCAAACAGACCAATCAACCATTTTGGCGAAATTGGGAGCTCTTTTCATATACCAAATATTGAGCAAAAATAACATTCGAATTTTGAGATATAATAGCTTTTCACTTTTCAAAAAGACCAATCTGCATTCGTCTGTTTGCTGTACCACAAAACCACCATGACCACCGCACGACAGCTTATAAAGTGAGCTAGGGGGATATTGCGATATTCATCTCCCTTCTCAACACTGGCTGGCCTAGAAGTCTGGTCGAAGTTGATATAAGTACAACTTGTGTAGCTGTATCTGAGACGATTTTGCCACACTGTAATAAATATGATTAATTTTTTGCAGTATTTTAGTTTGGCAGGAATCACACCACTAAATAACTCCCCATAGACTTGTGTACAAAATGACCTCTCACCAAACGTCAATTTCTCGGCTATAAGCGACTGGTTATTTCAAAACTGGATTTTTTGGGAAGATTAGGACCATAGCTCTTCAACAAAAATGAAAAAGTCATATGATGAAGGCTGATATTTTGAGTTACAGAGCATCGAAAAATTTGCATGTTTTCAAAAACATCCACGCCTAGTTGAATGTTACTATATATTAAAATTGCAGTTTACAAAAATGGCACAGACAAAATCCTTACCACCCAAATGGTTGTTACTAGTCCACACATTATGATTAATTTCAACTTTCATTCAAAGACACAACTTATCAACATTTTGTGACTCTTCATTTAGGCAAGGGCCACATTTGGGACGCCAACACTGTCTCGGCGTCTGACGTCGTCTGCTACACCTAGTTTATTTAGTGGTGTGATTCCTGAAGAGACTGGAAAATTTTTGAAGACACCTATTTTCATAATATTGAATGTTATTCTATCAGTACGAGCCATTGTAGCCAAAATATAGAGACCAAAAATGAGTAAAAACTGCTCTGCGGGCAATGGTCTTATTTTTGCTATCTGCTGAAGATAGCACACTTTGTTAACGAAATGATCTGGTTTTAGAAGGATGGCTGAGGAAGCACTACAAAAGACCCGATTTGGATTTTACAACTCTGAATTCTATCAAACTGGCATTTAAAAGCACCAATTTACATGAAATGGGTGCTTTTAAAAAGATATCCACCCAATTCACATGCATTGGGCGGATTCCAGTAGAGAGAGGCCTGAAAAGCACCCAATTCAGTTAAATTTGGTGTATTTCACCCAAAGTGGCCTCAAAAGCACCCAATTATGCAATTTTTTAGTAATTTTTGGTGAACATTAACACATCCCTGTACAACTTTTCTTCTGTGATTAACTCACTGAAATAGAATTCTAATCAATCGATCACATCACATCATAGATAGAAGGATGTGCTGCCATAAGGTTACAGGCAATAGTGCACAATGTTTGAAACTGCCTTGAAATGTTGATCAGAAGGTCTATTTTAATTAGAATCTTGCTCATCATTGATTTTTATACAATGCAGGACTAAAGAATGAATCCATTAAACTTGTGGCTCATGCATTTCCAATTTTCTTTGCACTTGGATCATTCCAAATTTACACCACGATCCTCATGAGGCAAATGCTCGGGATTCATGCACAGTCCCATATCATGGCGCATATGGCAAATGCGTGATACATCATCTGAGACAAGAGGTCTATTTCTTCATGGAAAGCCTTGTATGCATCTTGATGCACCCCCCCGGTTACCACCCCCGAATGTTACCGAAAAGTGCCCGTAGTATTATTAAAAAAAGACATATAGCCTAGCCTACCTGCTATGACGTACTAGCCCTAAGCCTATAGTAGGATCAAAATATGACATTTCCCACACTGACCCCACCAACAGAAGGTTTCTTGGCATTTGCTGGTAGTATAAGGTCAGCTTAACAATATATCAAAAGTTGCACAAAATCGAAGTCCCAGAAAGTGTTCAAACTATGACATAAACAAAATGGCCGCCATCCGCCATTTTGAAAAACATAAATCCTCATATCTCTGGCAATAAATGAGCTAAAAGGGCAAACAAGGTGTCACTTCCTACTAATTCTAAGATAACAAATCCAATAAAAAAGGTTTTATGAAGTTTAGATATCATCTTAACCTCAAAATACAATATGGCCGCCATCCGCCATGTTGAAAAGTCCAAATCATTGTATCTCTGGTACCGGATGGGCCAAAATGACAAACAAGATATCATTTCCTAATAATTCTAGCATAACAAATCCATTTAAATGGGTTTTATGAAGTTCAGATTTCATCTTGGCCCCTAAATCCAATATGGCTGTCATCCGCCATGTTAATTGAAAAGTATGAATTCTTTTATCTCTGATACCAGTTGGGCAAAAATAGCAAATAAGGTGTTATTGAATTATTTGAGGCATAAGAAATGCATTCAGATGGTTGTTGATGCCTAAAACTCAGAGTATAGACCCTCGTCTCTGTCTCTTCACAGTTGAGACCCCAAGATCTAACATGGTCAGCCATCATTTATTCCTCCAACTGCCCACATCTGGAATGCCCTTCCTGAGCACATTCCTGCTACTAATTATTAGGCCAGCTTGAAAAGGAGGTTAATCGCTATCTCGGCGCCAATCCATCAGCGCCAATCCGTCAGACTGGAAGTAAAGGCCATTACAGCCCTTCTGCATAATGGAGAAATATCAATAGACCTGTGTTTTACTTAAATTATGGCATGGCGACTGCCTTTTTTGCTCTATCAACATCTGCATTTCCTTCTGCATAGAATACGTGACAGTCTCTTTGTTGCATTTGGTCACCAATTAGTATAAAGAGCATGTTTATTCAGATCATTTGAGAGAAAGTCTTTTTTCCTGACAAATTTTGTTGCATTTGATGTCTACCTAGTTTTTGCGATCCTAGTATTGCGATGATCATGTGTGTTGTCGTTTGTGTTTAGTTCACCAGTGTATCCATTGAAGACAACGGATGCCTTTGCCATAGTGGTCAACTGTAAAATATGCATGCATTATCATCTAACCTTCACACATGGAAAGAGACAAGAATGACTTTGCAAAGCTTTGCAGCCAAGTTTGAACAGCATGCTCCCTTCACAGGAGAAAAGGCCTTGAGATACATTTTTCACAGGGATAAATGCTGGTGACGATGTCAATGTACAAGATCTGTTCCAAGTAGGCAAAGATACAGTCAAACAAATGGAAGGACAAGCTGAATTTTCTTATATAGCTACAAACGGAAAGCTAAAGTCAAGACCCTTGTATCTGCTTGGACTGTCAGGGTAACTGATGACCAAGCTATGTTATTCCAAGATTCGCTGAGTAGTACACAATTTGGAGAACTGTCATTAGAAAGGTGCTTTGCCATGAACTGTCACCATATCCGCCATCCATCTTTTGAGGCCAAGCTAAGCAGACCAGCATAATTTCTGATGGCCATTTACGAACATGTCCTCATCATAGGCTGCTGCCTAGACAGTGCCAAGACTCGATCTACTAGTGTTGATGGAGTTCTCTTTAACATCGCTTGAAATGAACAATGGACACAGTTTCAATGCGGGATGATTCTGCATCTTTCCAATTTTGCCCAGTAATGGCAAAACGATCTGTTTGTCTTCGATGGATACACTGGTGACAAACACAAAAGACACTCAGATGAACTTCGCAAAACCTATGATCGAAAATAGGTAGATATATCAAATGCAACAAATTTTGCTGGAAAAAACATGTTGATAATAGCAACAATAGCAGTCACCATGACATAATGTAGGTCAACAACCTAAATTGGAGATTACATAGATCTGGTTGATACTACTTCCTCAATATCCAGAAGAGGGCTGTAATGACATTTCGGTCTGACAGACACAAAAAGAAAACATTGTATGGTATAAAGATTCTGAAGCGCTATTTAGTGACATTTCCTCCAACTGTTCTTTTCCAATATATTTATCGGTTGTGTTACTACTTCAAGAATATTTCAGGTTAGCAAAAAATCCTGTTTTCCTCAAAGTCATCCATGGTACCCTGTGTTACGAACTGTTTCAGGGTATTTTGTACTCCCAATATAGATCCTGAATCGATAGAAAGATACGGATCAACTCATGGTGTCCTTGTTCAATGTATCAGCAATGCATTGTCTTTGAATAATTACACTAAAGACCTTTCAAAAAAAAAATTTACACCACAGGCTGTGACATTCCACGCGAAACATGGACAAGAACCAGTCGCAGAGATGATGAACTTGAATGATTAAATAGTAATAGTTATAATGTGTTCCGATCTCATCTACTGCAAACACATGTTTTCGGCCACATTTTGGTGATGAGGTAAATTGTACTTGTGTTACTTCAAGAATTTCACAATTACACTGTAAACAACAATGTCAAATGGTGATAGATTTATAGCTGATACAAATCAAGATGGCTACGAATTTGGACAAATAGCAAAAATTGATGGTTTCATTTTTCTAAATGGCGTACATGGCTTTTGAGACATCAGTTGGCTCTCAAAACTTACAACATCACCATCTTAATGTATTTCGTATTCGACAGTTAATAAAAATAACACCATATGTTCATTTTGGCCCATGTGTACCAGAGAACGAATTTGTATGATGAAGAACATGGTGGATGGAGGGCCCTATTAGATTTATAGGTTCCAAATGATATCTCAACTTCATAAAACCCATTAATGGTTTGTATGCTAGATTTAGTAGGAAATGACATCTTGTTGTCCTTTTGGCCATCCGGTATACCAGCGATACAAGAATTTGTACTTTCCCAATATGGCTGATAGCTGCCATCTTTGGATTTAGAGGTCACAATGATATCTCAACTTCATAATCCATTTTAATGGATTTGTTTTATGTAGAATTATTAGGAAATGACATCTTGTTTGTCATTGTGGCCCATCCGAAACCAGAGATGCAAGAAATTTGTACTTTTCCAACATGGGGGAATGGCGGCGCCATAGTGGATTTAAGGTCAAGATATATCTCACTTCATAAAACCCATTTAATGATTTTTTATGTTTTAGAATTAGTAGGAAATACATCTTGTTTGGTCCTTCTAGCTCCCTTTATTGCCAGAGATATTAGGATTATGTTTTCAAAATGGCGCTGGCGGCCATTTTGTTTTTTACAACTTCACCTCAGATAACCACTTTCCCTGGGGATACTCTCGATATTCCGAAGGTTCGTTTCCGAAGGTTCGATATTCCGAATCTTACAAAGGGGTCGCCTTTTCCGATCTAAAAGGGTTCGCTATTCCGAATCTTAAAAAGGGTTCTCTATTCCGAATCTTAAAAGGGTTCGTTATTCCGAAATCTTAAAAGGGTTCGCAATTCCTGAATATCAAAAAAGGTCGTTATTCGAATATTGAAAAAGGGTTCGGTATTCCGAAACAAAAATGTGTGTTTCGTTATTCCGAATTCAAAAGAGGTTCGCTATTCCAATTTTTGTTTTTTTACATTGGAAGGCCATGATAGACGAGTTATGAGGATATACTTGAAGTTGATGATCCGCAAGCAATAGAATACCTATGAGGTATTTGTCTCGAAGTTTGGATATTTTTTCTCAAATTTGTAGTTTTTCGAGCTATTTCATGAGGTTTTGGAGATTTTTCTCAAAGTTCCGAGATATTTCTTTGAAATTTGGATAGATATTTTCCATGTACTTTCGAGTTATTATCTTGAAGTTTTCAGATACTTTCTCGACGTTTTGAGATCTTTTTCTTGGAATATCGAGTTATTTCTCAAATTCCAGTCACTGTCCCTCAAAGATAGCGTTTATTATCTCGATGTTTTAAACATATCTCAAAGTTTGAGGTATTTTTCTCAAAGTTTTCAAGCTAATATTTCCAAGTTTGAGGGGTAGTTATATCTCGAAGTTTGGTATATTATTTCCCATTTTGTGATATTTTTCTCGAAAAATCGAGTTACTATCTCGAAATACCGAGCGCGAGTTATTGTCTCAAAGATCGAGTTATTATTTAGAAGTCTCATTATTATCTCGAAGTTTGATAATTCTCTCGAGTTTTGGGATATGATCTCGAAATTCGAGTTTTACATTCTCGAAAATTGCGAGTTATTATGTCAAAACTCGAGTTTTATCTCGTCTTTTGAGATCTTTTCTCGAAGTGTAAGATATTTGATCAAATTTCGAGATTTTTTCGAAGTTCGAAATAGTTTCATGAGTTCGATTTATGTTCCCGAAGGACATCGCCGGATAAGGACAGAAGCGCCCTCTAATAATTTATCATATTTATTTTCCCATCAAGTTTTGAGTTGGTATTTTACACTACTTTAACATGTATGCAAGGTTTGTTTTTTATCCCCAAAAGACACCTGTATCAAGAAATAATGAGAAAAGTCTGAGAAACTTCAGGGGCATGCTCTCGGAAGAATGAGAAAAAGCAAGCTTAGAGTATTCCTCCATTCCAATTACCATTTTATTACTTAAAAGAAGAAACAGGAAATTTGCATAGCTGCCCTTTGTTATGTAGCTTGTAAGTGACGTCTAGATTATCCCTTTTGTCTTTCCTAAGCTGATAAAAAACTGAGGCTACACAGGCAGCTCATCATACCATCCCCAAATACCTTATCTTATGCTACTGAGATTTGGATAATAACCGTCTTCCACACCAGCAGACTCTGAATACAACACAAGGGCCCACATAAAGCATGGGGGGCCATGACCGCGCTTATTGAATCAGAGCAAGCTAGCTTACACTATGAGCTAATAAAAGTCACAATTCTCATGGCACAGTTCCAATTCTTTCCATTCCCTTGTATTGATACCTACATCACCTTGTATTTTGGTATGATTATGATACCAGGAAATGCTGGTCAGCTGGTTTTTAACATGTCCCATCTAATGATACTGAACTGAGCCCTTGATAGATTAGCGTGCCTTACCACATAGGGATGTGGTATGGTATCTATGTACTAGGTTGTTTGTTGTTGTTAATTGCAATTCCATTTCGTGTTCAGGCCCCCCAGATAAAACAAAAATGCAAAAAATGAGTCTTTCCCCCCCAAGACCAGAATGCCACTTCATATATATGTTGTTAAATAATATAAATCACATCCTTGCAAAGCGGCAATTTGTGGTTTCTTGGTGGGGAAGGTTCCGTATTTTGGAAATTTCAATTACCCGTTGAAGCTGTATTATATTTTACCTAAAACCGACTTTTAGGGATTTGTGTAAAGTGAGATTTTTTTTTGAAAACCGCAAAAGTTAAACTTTGAACAGGGCCCTTGAAAATGCGGAATTTTTCAAGTTCATCTGCTCTCCTGAAACTATAGAGGGCGTCCTCCATTCCTTATCCGGCGATGTCCCTTTTGAGTTATTACCTCGAGTTTGATATATTTTTATTCAAAGTTTAGATATTTTCTCAAAGTTAATTATATGCTCAACGTTGGGGGGTTATTGGAGTGAAACTTCTAACTTCAGTGTGACTGTTGGATAAAGTCAATCACCATATCCATTTGATTTAAGTTATAATAATTTTCCTGCTTATATTATTGGAATCGTGCCAGTGCGTACAGATCGGGGGGTGCATGTTGCCACCCCAGAGAATCTTGACGCGGGCAAAGAGCTTGCCTCAAACAAGAAATGAAATCTGCCCTCAAAATCGGGAAATTGCCCTTTTTTTTTTTTTTTTTTTTTTTTTTGTTTGGTTTGTGTTTTTGTTTTTTTGTGGTTGTTTTTTTTTGTATGTTGTTAGATTTTTTTTTGTTTTGTTTTTTTTTCTTTTTGTTGATTTATGGATGTTTCTTCTGACATGCCCCTGTATATAACCCTACTATGTCCAAAGCCCTCAAGGGTGTAATGTTTTTCTGCAAGTTTTTTCACTCGTGAAAATCCGGGGGGTCGTGTCACTTGCTGGGATTTTTCGGGGACTATCAATTCTGTGATTTGATCTGTATACCAGCTATTGATTACTACAGAATACCACCTCTCCTCCAGGGGTCACTTGGAATTGGGCAAATGGATCATGACAGCATCGCCGTCCTTCGGAGGGACGGTAAGCCGTCGGGTCCCGTGTACAGAGGTCACAACTGTCCATGTACATCGCAGTCAGTGGGGTCGAAATAATATAGGGGTGTAAACCCCTGACTGTACCCAATCCGCCCCAGCCTCAATGCGGGCCATTTTAGGATCGTCCGTATCATGGTACCGCTGGCCCGGATCAGCAAACCACTGAATAAATCCTGAACACCACAACCCATTACCGATGACTTGTGGATACGAGCAAACAAACAAAAAAGATTTTCCAAACAATTGTTTGTATTGTCTAACTTTCGATGTGTTTTTTTTTTTATTAAAAACTAAGGAAAATAATAAATTAATTTGCCATGAGAGAATATCCACCCTAGCAACAAAAAAAAAAAAAAAAAAAAAAAAAAAAAAAAAAAAAAAAAAAAAAAAAAAAAAAAAAAAAAAAAAAAAAAAACAAAAAAAAAGAAGGAAATGTCTTTTAAAATATACCTTAACACTCTGTTGCCAAAATTAATTATATAATCAGCAAAGATATTTAATTTTAACCCTTATGTGCCAACAATAAGCAAGTTCATCAATGTTACGCAAACCAGTTGCTGTACAAACCTATGGCAAATACATGTTGTACTAGATTTCCCCCACACAAAAAACAAACAAAACAGTTTTTTTTTTTTTTTTAATGTTTTTGCTAAATATATGTAAAATGGTCCTATAGCGATATAAACATCGAAATTATTTTACAAAGTGCATGGTCCGTGAAACTCTTTCTTTTCCATTTTGAGATATTTTCTCATTGGAATAGCGAGTTATTATCTCAAACTTCGATCACTGTCTCAAAGAAGCGTTATTATCTCGATGTTTTAACATATCTCAAAGTTTGAGATTTTCCCTCAAGTTTCAATATAATAGTTCCAAGTTTTTGGGGGGTATTATCTCGAAGTTTGGTATATTTTAAAAATCCCCCCCCCTCCCATTTTGGGATATTTTCTCGACAAAAATCGAGTTACGACATCGAAATACCGAGCGCGAAGTTATTGTCTCAAAGATCGAGTTATTATTTTAGAAGTATCATTTTATCTCGAAGTTTGATACTTTCTCTCGAGTTTTGGGATTTATCTCGAAATATCGAGTTAATGTCCGAAATTGTGATTATTTAATGTCAATCACTTCGAGTTATTAATCTCGTATTTTGAAGATATTTTCTCATTGTAAGAATTTGATCAAAGTTCGATATTTTTTTCTACGAAGTTTTCGAAATCTTTCATTAAGTTCGAGTTATGTTCCGAATTTTGAGTTATAACCCACCTCGAAGTTTGATATATTTTTACTCTCAAAGTTTTTAGATAATTTTCTAAAGTTGGAATTATATGCTCAACGTTGGGGGGTTATTGGACAACGCTCTATACTTCAGTGTGTAAACGTTTGGATTAAAGTAAATCAACATATAAATGTTAGATTAAGTTATAATAATGTTTTCCTCTATATTATTGAATAGTGCAGTAGCGGTAACATATCGGGGGGGGGGGGGCATGGTGCACCCCAGAGATCTTTGACGTGAAAGAGCTTGCCTCAAAAAGAATGAAATCTGCTCCAAATCGGAATTGCCCCTGCCTGACATGCCCCTGTTTATAAACCTACCTATTCCAAAGCCGAAAGGGGTGTTTTTCTGCCAGTTTTTCACTCGTGAAATCCCCGGTGGGTCGTGGCACTTGCCTGGGATTTATTCGGTACTATCACTTCTGGATTTGATCTGTAATACCAGCTATTGATTAAATACAGAATACCACTCTCCTCCATGGTTCACTTGGAATTGGGCAAATGGATCATGAAAGCATCCCGTCCTTCGGAGGGGACGTTAAGCCGTCGGTCCCGTGTACAGAGAGTCACAACTGTACATGTACATCGCAGTCAGTGTCGAATAAGAGTAGGGTGTAAACCCCTGACTGTTCCCAATCCGCCCCAGCCTCAAATAGCGGGCCATGTTAGGAGCGTCCGTATCATGGATACACGCGGCCCCGGATCAGCAAACCAGCTGAATAAATCCTGACACCACCACAAAGCCATTACCGATGACTTGTGGATACGAGCAAACAAACAAACTCGTGAAAAAGATTTTCCAACAATTGTTTGTAATTGTCTAACTTATCGATGTGTTTTTTTTTTATTAAAAACTAAAATATTTTGCCATGAGATAATTATCCACCCCTAGGCACTAACGGAAATGTCATTTTAAAATATAAATTAACAAACTCTGTTGCCAAATTTAATTATATAATCAGAAAAGATATTTAATTTTAACCCTTTATGTGCCAAAAATAAGCAATTTCATCATGTGACTGCAAACCAGTGCTGTACAAACCTATGGCAAATACATGTTGTACTAGATGTCCCCCACACACAAAAAAAACATGAGGTACAAAATGGTAATGTTTTTGCTAAATATATGTAAAATGGTCCTTATAGCGGATATAAACATCGAAATGATTTACAAAGTGCATGGTCGTGAAACATCTTTCTTTTCCATTTTGAGCTATTTTGACGCATTCCGAAAACAATGGCTTGCCACTATTTTAAAAGGTAAAACACCGGAACTCATTTATACTGCACTTTTGGCCTTGCATTATAACCCCTCAAAGTCGTCTCCTTGGGGAACCCCTTAGGTACCAAAGTGAGTGAAAACACCTTAGGCACTTAAGTGTTAATTTGCTTGTCCTTTTAGCCCAAAAATACGAGAACAAGACAATAACAGAACAAAACAAAAGCAAACAAAAGAACTCCGCTGAACTTGCTTATTGCGAGGGTGTACATTCAATATGACGTCACAGAAGTAAACCTATGGGGAATTGGGAATTTAATGTTGGTACTTTTTGGCACCACTGAATTAAAACTGTTCATTGATACCAAAGTTGCAATCATGTTTGGGCCATGTGAAGGTACTATCCAGGTTAGGGTATGCCATCAAATTCGAAGGGTAAGAGGGGTGATTGCCATCCAATAATATTTAATGGTACACTTTTAAACATATTCTGCACGTATACTCTTAAACTCTCATGTGTTTGTAATAGTAACTGCAATTGCCATATTTTATATGCAAATCGCATGAAAATCCGATATTCCCTCCTTTTTTTATAGAGCGCATTAGATTTTCGCCCTTTTTTTCTCCTTTTCCTGAATTTCGTTGTTCGTAATAACTTTTTGTTCCGGCCATCGAAGGTATGTTGGTACTTGTTTTAGTATCAATGGAAAGAGGACTATAACTAAAAAAACATATTAACTGTAATAACATAGGATTTAAAAGGCTGGTAAGACGGGGTTCAAGTTTAACTCAAAAACCTAAACCACAGAACAAAAGAGAATTTGCCCTGTAGGTGTATAATTACTTACTATAATTTCTCAGCTATAAAAGAGGTACTATTTTTAAACTATTGTTCACGCTAAACAGATGCGCCCATCAGCTATATATTTGGGCGACAGCTACACCATAAAGTCCCCCTTCGCCGTCCTGTATGTAGCTTGTAGGAGAAGTCAGTTATCTACCCTTAACCAGTGGGGGCGACATTTGCCATGGTGCGGGGGGGGGGGGGAAGGAGGGTCCGATGCTATTGTGAGGGGGCTATTTGTGTCCTTACTCCATAGACACTTTACAAATGTCAACTTCAGGGGGCGCTGGTGGGGTTGCAAAGGTTCTGAGCCACCCCCACCCCACCCCCCGCTGGTTTAACCACTGCCCGACGACCCTACCGCTAAGATTATTAAAACATTGGAGTTGCAACTATGAGGTTGACACCGTGGGCCGTCATCGCTTTGGACCAACGATTGTCCACAAATGTAATAAAAATACAGGCTTTTTCCCTCCCACCACCCCTCCCACACACAAACACACATACGATAACAAACCATATACATACACGCACACCATACACACACCCACCCACAAATCACCATGCTCCTTACAATGGTAATTTCTGATCACTAGTGAACCACTGTGTTTCTGACAGCCCAATCGCAAAAAAGCATTGGGGAGTAGGGGGTACGATTTTTGGGGGCGGGGAAGTGCGAAATCTATTCTCACTTTATGAAGGTTGTCGGTGTCAAAGATTGTGGTCATGTATGTGCTAACCTACCTGCAAGTGGTTGGCTTGAAATCCGGTACTTAAGACAAGGCAGTATTTTTATCTGATTTCTGTAATTTCTATACGTTGGTATCAATTCCGACTAGACCAGGCCTTGTAGACTTTGAGATGCACTCTTTATTTCTATTGTGTGAGACGTTTGCCAAATTTTCCTCAAATAGTTCGTTTATTTTTTTCAACTATTTGGTGTTTTTTTGTTCCTAGTTAAGTGGAATTAGAGTTCAACTATGACACGATGTCCAAGATGTATAGTACATACCAGTCAATTTCCCTTCCACCCCCCCCACCCCCCACACACACACAGCCATAATACACACCTACACACACACACCATACCACATCCCACACCCACACATCACAATGCTCCTTACATGTTCATTGCTGATCACTAGTGTAACCACTGTGTTTCTTGACAGCCCAATCTCAAACAGCATTGGGGGTGTGGTAGATTTTTTTTTTGGGGGGGAGGGCGGAGAAGAAAGGCTATTTATCAACTATATAAGGTTTTCGGTGTCAAAAATTGTGGTCACATAATATTAGTGGACAAACTTTCCAGAATAATAATAATAATAGACCTGGTTTGAAAGCCGCCTATTTGCCAAAGGATACAAGGCCTAGAAAAGAGAAACAGAGCAAAGGATGGAGCGAACCCAAACAGCCACTATATTTTGGAAAAGAGATGAGTTTTGAGAGCCTTTGTGAATGTGCTTAGTGTAAGCTTCTTGATGGAGTAAGGTGCACATTCCACATCCCTGGCCCCAACAAAGAAACAGCTCTATCACCACCTGCTTTGAGATTTCTGCAACCACAGACAGTGTGCACTTGGAGCGGGAGGGAATAGGTGGATTTCCTGAGATTGAACAGAAGAGAGGTAACCAGGTGATGAATTTCTCAGAAGATTTTTTAGACATGCACCATGTACGAAATTGAATGCGTTGGGAAAACCGGTAACCAAGTATTCTGAATTAGGGGAATGTAATGATTATGTTTTGGCTTCTTGAAGATCAGTCAGCACATTTGTTTTGCATCGTTGAGTCGGTGAGATTATTCTTGGCACACCATTAAGGAGAGAACAGCCTTAAGTCCCTCCTTGACAGAATTCGAGCATCGCACAGCATTGTGCCAACATTGAGTCCAAATATCTTCTTTATCCGACCTGAGATTGCGATCGGCCCTGGAGAGAACTACAAAGAATAGTACTGTGAATCTGACATTGTCAAGAAACGGTCAAAATGACACCCAAGTTTTTTACCCGGGTAGTGGAAGGGATTTCCAGGCCGTCCAAAGAAAGCTATGATGGTGAAAGGCGTCATAATGTGAGAGAGGAGATAATGAAATAACTCAGTTTTGTCCTGGTTCATCATAAATTTGTTGGTGCTCAATCCGAGATTTTTAACTCTTAAACAGCCCGAAAGCTTAAACAAATCACAAACAGCATCCCCAGGGCTCCCCAGGGCGGCGGGAATCAAAATAGAAAACATCTGCACATCATCGGCATATATATGATAACATAGAGTGCCTGCAATGACTATGACAATGCATGAGAATAGTAAACGAGGCTGGGGGCCAACAACAATGTGATAGATGTAATCACAGGGGCATGTTATTCAAAATTTTTTCAATACTGAAATAGGGG